>CM038795.1:205466661-205639360 GCA_021764765.1 Vicia sativa | reverse complement strand
CTTTTCTCTAAAAACCAAGAACAAAATTACAAATATCAAGAAGAATAACCCTCTCATATAAAAAGTGAGAAAAATCACATTTATTTATTTTCATTTTTAGTGTGTTATCAAAAATTGAGTTTAAATTTATTTTTTTATTTATTTATAATTTATTCATTAAAAGTTGAGTTGAGTTTAACTTTTTGTGTACAAATCTCACTCTAATTTTTGATTATTTTATTCAAAATATTACATTTTATCTCATACATTCTAAATTAGATAAAATATAAAATAAAAAGTTGAATAAAATATGATAAAATATATTTCATCATGTTCAACTTCATTTCATATTCTTTTTTATCAATAACTATTATATTTTATTCTGTTTCATTCCATTATGTTCTATCAATTTTATCAATTTAAACATAACCTAAAAATAAATAAGTGATGAGAATTATTAATTGATCTATAAAATAATTTATAAATCGGACAATAAAAATAGTGTTAATAGTGTTAAGAATATATTATTCATGTCCAATGGATTTAAAATGTGAATGAAAAATAAAATAAAAAGTTAAATGAGTATATCTATAAACCTAAAATGTGAATGAAAAATAAAATAAAAAGTTAAATGAGTATATCTATAAACCGTCCATGATATATGATTTAATAATGATTCTAAATAAAACATATACATTAATTACACCTCTAGCTTTTCTTAATATATGTGATGGAGATTTATACAAGAGTATAACAAATGGTGTGAGTCTTAGTTGATTTATATATTTTATATCCACACGTTACCTTTTCATAAATGAATTAATTAATTAAGTAATGTATTTTTGTATAGTTTCCAAAACGATATGCACAACAGCACAAGGGTTATTTTGCTTGCACGCTTTGAAAAATCTTACTTCAGTTTCGGCGGCTTCTTTCCGCGTCTTTTCTTTCCGTCCAATTTTCCTCTCAACTTGTCCAACTTTCCATCACCGACCCCCAACTTCCAACTCAAAGTCGGTTGCATCATTTATTTCTTTGGGCTTTAGGCCCAATTATGGAATCAAAGCCCAATAGCGTTTTGAGTAAGAGGAAAGCATATAAAACTACAGAAAATTTTACTTTGTACCCCCACCTTTTAACCTGTACCCCACCACAAAAATTTTTTGACGAAAATACCCTCATATAAAAAGTATAAGATTTAAAAAAAAATTCATTTTTCATATCTCATCTAAAAGTGTTCCGAATTCTCTCAAAACCTCTTGCATTCCGGAACAGTTTGGGAAAGTATTCCGGTACACAAAAAAGCATTCCGGAACACATCATGTAAGTGTTAAAATTTTTCAAACCAAACACTTTTGGGAAGTGTTCGGTTTTAATTTTGTTTTTTGTCTTTTTAAGAACACTTTTAGAAAGTGTTCGGTTGCAAAATGCATTCGAACACTTTCTAAAAGTGTTCAAAATTCATTCGGAACACTCTCCTAAGTGGGGTTTGGGTTTTTCAATTTTTTTTTTTCATATTTTGCTTTTATTATTTTTTCGAATGCCTCGACGATTAGGCCTGACGGACGACCTTGTGCTCGGAGGTGATGGTCATCTGGATCACATCCTCCGGAGGTGCCAGGGATTCCGGGTGGACCATCGATTTATCAATTAGTTGATCGAGCGACCTTGCTCGACATTTGTGGTCTGGAGAGGTAAGTAAATGAAAATTTAATCGAAATGAATTAAGTTAATTTTGGCATAGTTTATTAATATGTTACATTTTTTTCAACATTTTTTTTCGGGAAGAGGGCCGAAAAACAATTAAAATGTCTACCGGTCAAAAACTCAAAGAATGGGTTCCAACTCCCGAGAGAGATGGAAAGGTTGGTGTCAAATTCGGTCTTGCACATTTGCAAAGATCTAGTATGACAAAGGTGGATCGAATTTAATCACTTTGCTTTTGTAGAGGTGGCATTCAGACGTCGTCATTTCACATGCCATTTGGTGAGATGACGATTACTCTCGATGGCGTATCTTGTATTCTCCACCTCCATTAGAGGTATTTTCGGACTCCCGCATGTCACGAAGATGATCTTTTGAGCTTCTTGACATATTTAGGAGTGTCACGTAGAAGTTGCGGCATTCGTGGCAATGCGTGCTATAAGTTGGAATGGTTGTATGAAACCTTTGTTGCCCATAGAGGTCTTAATAATTGGGCATATGCGACCAGAGCGTACTTGATGATGTTAGTAGGTTGCACTATTTTTGCCGACAAGACGTTTACGCTTGTCGAAGCAAAATATATATCTCTCTTCTTGGACTTGGAGGTCTTGGAAGATATAGTTGAAGCGTTGCATTGGCGAACTGTGCTTCACTTGAGATGCATGTATGTTTGGCACCAAACAACTTCTTTGGTTATCCGACTCTTCTTGGGTAATTCATTTATTATTTATTATTTATTGTTTAGATGATTTTTATTTATTATTTATTGTTTAGATAATTTTTATTTATTATTTATTGTTTAGATAATTTTTATTTATTATTTATTGTTTAGATAATTTTTAACTATTATTAATTGTTTATTAATTTTTATTGACGATCTTTGGATCCATGAGTATTTTCACGGAATTGGAAGAGTAGTGAAAACGGCATCAAGTGAGAACGTTGGAATGCCGAGGAAGCGATGAGATGGGCATACAAGCAAGGGCGTTGAAGGTGGATGAATTACGAGCGTCCTCGATAGATTGACAGGTTGACGTGGTGTGGCGTCCTTTTGAGGATCATAGGCGGTTTAAATGCGTTCGACGAGCTTGCTTATTTCAGAGGAGGACTCTGTTGGGGAGGTATTTATGTATTATATTTGGCTGATAGATGTTTACGTCAGTTTGGTCTTATTCAGTATATACCACGTTCACCCACCGATATTATTGAGGCGGATGTGGATGTTAATGGATTAGTTATGACCAAAGTGTTGTAGCGTAGTTAGTCACCTGGCTTGTCACATTTCCCTCAAAGCTGTGGAAAATTATTTGATGGTATTATCGGGTGTCACACCTCGATTGGTACCACCGGTTGATGAACCAAGGCAGTGCCGGTTCCACGATTTGCAGCAGGCCATCCGATCCCAGTTGGCTCGTATCTCGCATTAATTCATCATCATCTACAAAATTTGTTCTTTGAAGAGGATGATCCATGATTCTTGATTTATATAATTGCCATCCATTCGGAACACTTGCAAAAGTGTTCGAAATATTTTATGAATCGAACACTTTTAAAAGCTATTCGGTTTGTGTTTTATACAAGAATACTTGCTGAAAGTGTTAGGAAAGCGTCCGAGTGTTTTTCAAAGCTGTAAAAATTTGTCTTTTTCGTAAATGGTAAAAATAAAATAGTAAAATAATTAAATTACAGTTAGGGTAAAAATGTCATTTTTTAAAAATTGTGGGGGTACAGGATTAATTGTGGGGGTACAAAGTAAAGTTTTCAAAACTACATGGTGTTTCTTTCAAAGCATTAAATTTATTCTTTGGAATTATTATTTTAGGAAAATAAGTGTAGGAAATTTATTCTAAGACATTCTTTTAAATAATTGTTTGGCAAAAATTTTATTATTTTCAGAAATATTGTAATTTTTATTAATTTATTTAAAATATACATAAAATTTCATAGGAATCCACTTTCCCATCCTTTAACCTGGGAATAATTCCATGAAAATAATAGAAATTATAAGAAGTTATTTTGTTATTTGAAATCTTTATACTCAAGAATAATTTTTTTAACCTTGTAACAAACATGAATATCCTCTCTTTTTATCTATGTATTTTCAGGAATGTAAATGTAATTTCTAAATTTGAAACAAAAAAGATAAACTCTTTTTTAAAAAGGCTAAACTCCATATTACCTATTAATTAATGAAGAAATTTACTATTGATTTGATATGTATTGTGTTACAAATTATCTTCTACAAATTTTATAAATTGTAATTCTTCTTATATATAAAAATTGTTAAGTAGTTAAGCGATTTTTAAAAGTTTAAAGTTGTTAAGTCATCGAGCAACTTTTAGAATCAAAATTAAGAAAAATATAATATATAAAAGTTATTAATTTTATATTTAAAACTAATCTTAAGAAATTATTTTTTAAAAATTAAATAGGAAACTCTTAATTAATTATTTAATAATTAAAGTAATTATTCATGTTTACTGTCAACATTTAAAATTCTCTTTATTAATGTTTTAAAAATTGAACCGGACATCAAACCGGTAAAGGTACTGGGTCATTGATTTATTGGTCGAATTACTGGGTCGCTGATTAAACTGAATTAAATCGGAGAACTCGGTTGAATAGACTGATCATTATAACAAAAATATATAGATATAAAATTTATTGAACCTGATGATTCAATCTCAACAAAATATAACTAGGACTTAAATTTTTGGAAAATATCATATTATAAATAAATTCACAATTTGATAATTAAATTCAATTTTAAACATAGGTATCATATATAACAAAATAGTACAAAATTACAAAGTCTAATTGCAACATAATACAATTGAATAATATATAACAAAATAACTTCACTGTCTATTAAATATTTAATATATTAAAACAGAAAACACATTTAGGCGCCAATTTTAAATTAAAATCCCTCCTAAACACGTGCATCGCACGGGGTGAAGTACTAGTTTAGTTTTAATGAGTAAAAATTATTTCAATATTGAGATGTTCTTCCTCAATATCAAAATTATCTGCAACAAAATCAATCACATTTGCAACATCTTCTTCGTCAATAAGGAGATATTACTAGCTTTTATTCAAGTTGGAGGATTACCCTAGATGTCACAATCACAACAAGAGCCAGTGGCGGAGACAAAAAAATTATAAAGTTTGGACAAGTTTTCAGTGGTTCGGCCAAGGGATTCATAATATTCTACTAAGACAATATTCGACACTATTTGTCCAATATGTTTAGATATGAAGAGAACAACATGGTTTTTCTACAACTAAGATAGAAATACAAAAGATTAATGCTTGTGAAGGAGTTAAAAAGATTGTCATCTCAGCATCATCGAAAATGGATCAGTGCCTTGTGAAGTATATCATGCTCTGTTGTAGTATGGGTTAACACAGATGAACAGACAAAAAAACAAAATCACACCTCATCCAGATGTTTATGTCTTGTTGTAGTAGCATGATAGCACTGTGATTTTCTTATCTGAAATTAATTTCATGGTCACAAATGATCTCGTTTTAGAGACTGGAGCTGCAACACAACAATCTGGGGTTAATTTATTCGTCATAAATGATCTCATTTTACTGATAAGTGTTGTAACACAACAAGCAGAGTAGAGAAAACTACCAAAAAATTTAGAAGGCTTAACAACTTCACATATCTTAATAAACTATACATATGCTTTAAAACACAATATGTTTGATTTTTCCATTTTTCTGCTAACTAGTTATTTGTTCATCAATGGAGGAAAACATAAAAATTGTATTGATTGCATCATACCAATCAAGTAAATTGGAGTGTTCAATGTCAAAATGTTGATTAATATATTTCTTGGAGTTCCAAGAAGCAAGTTGTTGTTGCTCTATCAACGTGTGAAGCTGAATATATTGCAGGTGTTGTAGTTGCATGTCAAGCTCTGTGGCTTCTACACTTATTAGAAGATCTAAAGAATAAAGTAAAGAAGCCTCTGAAGCTGATGATTGATAATAAGTCTGCAATCAATCTTGCCAGAAATTCTGTGTTACACGAAAGAAGCTAGCATATTGAGACTAAGTATCATTTCTTGAGAAGCCAAGTCCAGAATGGAACACTAGAAGCTGTGCAATTTAGCACCCAAAAGCTGTTGGCAAATGTTCTGACGAAGGCAATCAACACAGATCAATTTCTCCTCTTAAGGGATGAAATTAGTGATGTTAGTTTTGAATAGAAATATGAATTAAGGGATGGTATTGAAGAGTAATTCAATATTCAGAAGTTGTTAATCAAAAGCTGATGTTCTGGTGTTGCTCAGAAGCAGTAGAACTTCTGAGGTTGCGTCTAGAAGTATACTTAACTTCTAAGTTTCTTTAGCATAGCAAAAACTTGATCGTAAGACTTTATCGTCTATGAATCGGGAGACTGCAAGTGCACAGTCCTATCGTGTAGTTTTAAAAAGATATCAAACCCACAGAGACCATAAATCGATCTATTGTTATCCTAAGTTACGGTATACAGCTAAGGCGAATAATTCTTTTGGATAAAGGTTTAGTAATAATAATAATAATATAAATAAAACGGATATCGGTACGTAACATAGTGAACCTAAGCGGATTAAATCGAACCTAAGCGTATAAAGATTGTTAACTTAATTGTTCTGTAGATATTATCAGTTTAAAAACCCTCAACTCACACTTTCGTGATCTTATCTCGGATTATACTCCTAAAGTCCTACGCCTGCTCTCGCTAGCCCATAAGTGTTTAGAAAATATTCTTTGGAAACTTAATAAAATCTAATTCGTTTTAAAGCACTCTCGCTGTATTTAAATCGAATGCCTAACTTTAGCTATCCGGTTAAAACCTCACACTTTCGTGGTCTCAATCCTAACCTATTTTACTTTTCTTACTTTCGTAACGAAAAGATGGATTTTAATTACAAAAAGTCATAACCAGAAATTATGTTAATTAATATTTTAGCTTAGAAACAATTTAATTCCTACTTTTCTACTATTACTTACCGATACCTAAACGGTTTAGCCGGACATATTTATTAATTCAGACATGCATAAATAATAAGGTTCAATATATTTAAACATCTCCATAATTAAGTAAATAAATACCAAGCAACAATACTTAAATAAAATAAAACAATTATATTAAGAACCTGGAAATAATAATACTTGAATAATCTTGTTCTTCGAAATAAACGAGCATTCCACCACAAGTCGGTTGGATCTGCTCGGAGACTTCTTGAATCGAAAAGAAAAATGCAACAAGGAAATAAAAAGCACTAGATCTAACGTAAGGTTAGATCAGTGAAAATTACACAACAATTTCCGGTGTAGAAATTGTTGTGAGAAAATTATAGAAACTTAAACTAAAATAAAAATTAAGAAAAGAAATTGAAATGAAAAATAAAATAGAAATACAAAACTGAAATACAAAATTGAAAAGAAAATAAAAATGCGAAAATAGAAGAACGATTGTTCGGGAAAAAATCTCCGACCCTTGCACTGAAGGTTGAACTTGTATTTATAGGCTTCATTTGTAACTTCCCGTTTCCATGTTGTACGAAGGCTAGTGGAGATCATATGTAAAAACTGCCAGAATCATGGGAGAACATGGGACGAACGTCTCCAGTTGAAAAGAAGTGTGAGACGTGGGTCTCACTCATGAAGAACAATCCTGAGACGTGGGTCTCAGTTCAGCAACGTGAAATATAAGCGCGTTACGGTCGTCATAGGTCTGTTACGGTCGTCACAAGGCTATTAGCGTGTTACGGTCGTCACAAGGCTGTTACAGTCGTCACACCTGGTGGACTGAACTTCTGCTGGGCTTTTCTCTTCTGGGCTTAGTCTTATAATTATTTCTTTCTTCTTAACTCCTCCTTTTTGCTATATCACCCATTTGCTTCATTTCTTTGGCTTTTTAATCCGATTTTTCCTCAATTTTATTTCTTTGCTTAATTTATTCTTTATTTAATACAAATACCTGAAACAGAAGAAATACCAACGTAATACGGGAATAAAATAATATAATTAAATAAAAATAGTAACATTATCCATGAAAATTAAGTCAAATATGTTATATAAATTCGTGTTATCAAACTCCCCTATACTTAAACCTTTGCTTGTCCTCAAGCAAAAAGTAAAAATGACAAATCATTTAAGCATAAATCAAACGCAGATATAAAACACAATTCAATTCGTATTTGGTTGCTATTCACTTCTTTGTTGGATAACTCAAGTTTAGACTTCGACACCAAAATTACCGTAAAAACACTAGATAACCTCATTTATGCAGACCAATTTAAGTCATGAATTATAACTCGACCTAATAATTTCGTTTTATTTCACCCGTTTTCATTCTGGTGCAATCACATTAAGCCCTTTACCTTACGCGCACATAGTGGAGTAACCGGTTAGTGACTTTGATCTTTATAATCTAGCTTGGAGTTCTGGTACTTATATTTGGTACTCCTTTATCCATTTATAAATTGCGGGGGATCGGACCGTCGTCCGCCCTACCAAGTTCAGCACCAGAAACCACTGAACCAATTCATAATGGATGTTCGCATAAATATTTTATAGTTTCCGGAACTGTTGAATTAAATGATCTGGTAAGGACCATCTAACTTAATAAGTGCATCTTCTGATAAAAATTTCTCTTAAAAACTCTTGATCAATCACTTATATTCATCGATTCTCCACGTAGTTTGTCGTTTAAGGCGGTGCCGACTGCTTTTATAAACTACTCAGGATTACTTTAAAACTAAGTTTAAAGGTGTTGGTATAATAAGTACTTAAACCAATCTAACGCGTTGGGGTTTTGAAGTGTTATGACGATAATAATTTTGTTTTAGTCGCGCTCGAGTTCTTATTTATAAAAATAAGCAACCTTAATACTAGTTGAGTATGTTACTATATGCATTTTAAGATTTTCGTTATGACTCAAGAAAATGGAGGAATTCGAATAAGCACGAGAATTTTACATAAAAGACTAAAATTACATAAACATGTATTTTATTGAATGGAAATTTGCAATACAGAAAAAAGGAAACTAAAAGGGAAAAACTAAATAGAGCAAAGAAAATAAAAATGAACTAAGAAATGTTCTGACTCCCCTAAACTTAAAGTAAGCATTGTCCTCAATGCGATAGAACTAGGAGAAATCAGAAAGGAGTAGGGGGCGAAAATCTTAGCAGCGAAAATCAGAAGGGAGACAAAGAGTAGAGGCGACCGTCTTGGGCAGCGAAAAAGATGCATGCAGAATCTTGGCATTGAAACATTGGCAGGGAATCTTAGCATGCGTTTCTAGTAATACATGTGACTTGGGGTACGAGATAGGGAATTGATTTGTAGATCACATGCATACATACTACATACTTATATATATATATATATATATATATATATATATATATATATATATATATATATATATATATATATATAGATAATTTAGAGTTTTAAACAATAGGATATATATATCCTATTGTTTAAAACTCTAAATTATCTATATAATATATATATATATAATGTCTTATAATTAATACTATAAATATTGGGAAATATTAATTCGGTATATTAATAGGAGACGGGAAATACGATAATTAAAAATAATACTCAATTATAATTATAAATATTAACGTGAATTATTTAATTGAAGTATAATTATCGGTATTATGGGGAAGTAGTTCAAACGCATCAGATGAAAGGGTGCAACCGACAATCGAATTAAAATTTAAAATTTAACAGAAAATTGAAAAATTGAAAATACGAAAAAGAAAAAAAATTAAAATTAGAAACTAGAATGACTACTCGTTGACTTTCCATGGCCACTTATCAAGCCATCTCACATATCCCTCACCTTTTCTTTTCTTACGTTTGTAGGGCGGTTTATTCTTTCGACATTTTGGTAGTGGTTCTGGATTTATCCTAAGTATAAGTTTTTCAATTTCGGGCTTAGTGATTTCATCCATCGCCTCATAAGTTAACCTTACCCTCTTAACAGTAATTATATCCTTAATTTTATGGTCCTCTAATTTTCGCTTTTTAGGCAAGACTTCAAATAGTGGTGAATTAATGTGGATATTGTTTAATACCGCAACATACGTTTTAAATTGGGAGTCTACCGGAGTTTCCATAAAAACTTTCGGGACAGAAATCAGTGGGGTGTAGTGATTTGAGATAACTATATGCGCTTCCCTTCTACCTCTTTTACAACCTCCTTTTCGAATAACGTTGGTGAATCTGTCTCAATCTCCACTATTTTCTCGTCAGAACTTTCCTCGGTCGCAATATCACTCTCTTCAAACTCATCATCACTTTCTAGGTTTTCAAATAATTTTTCTATAATGGTTGTTTCAACATCCATATCTTCCTCGGGTAAAGGTCCTAGAAGGTTTTGTTCGAGTTGGGAGATTTGAGTTTCTAAACCAATGTTGTGAATCGCGAGTGATTCAACCATAATGCTTAGTTGGCTGAGGGTTTCATTATTTTGAAGACTTTGTTTTCTTACTTCTTCATTTTGGATAGTTTGTGTCTCTACAAAGTGTTCAATCATAGACTCTAACCTAGAGTTAGTTATCATCTCATCTGAATCTTCCATTGATGTTTCAAAATTAAAATCTTGTGATTCTTCAGAGTCTTGAAAGTAAGTTAAAGTCTCTTTTTGCGTTTCCCCGAAGCGTTCTATCATCCTAGATGTTTCATTAAAATTTTCCATCAATATTTCGATATCAGATTTATATGGTTTTGGTGTTTCTTCAAAATATTGGGTTTGATGGTTGTAGAGAAAATTAGGTTGAGGAAAAGTTTGGTTGAAATTATAAGTTTCTTGTGGTTCTTCAAAATGTGGGGATTGGTAGTTTTGGAGGTAATTTGGGTAAGAGTAGGTTCGTGAAGCATTGAAATCTTCCATCAGTATTTCAAGGTTGGATCTATGGGATTCTTGTGGTTCCTCAAAATACTGATAATGGGCGTAGGAAAAATTTGGGTCATACATGGTAAATAAAATAAAAATGCCTTAGTCTATACGGTGTAACACCAGAGTTACAATATCGACTTAAATAGTCCCCGGCAACGGCGCCAAAAACTTGATCGTAAGACTTTATCGTCTATGAATCGGGAGACTGCAAGTGCACAGTCATATCGCATAGTTTTAAAAAGATATCGAACCCACAGAGACTATAAATCGATCTATTGTTATCCTAAGTTACGGTATACAGCTAAGGCGAATAATTCTTTTGGATAAAGGTTTAGGAATAATAATAATATAAATAAAACGGATATCGGTACGTAACGTAGTGAACCTAAGCGGATTAAATCGAACCTAAGCGTATAAATATTGTTAACTTAATTGTTCTGTAGATATTATCAATTTAAAAACCCTCAACTCACACTTTCGTGATCTTATCTCGGATTATACTCCTAAAGCCCTATGCCTGCTCTCGCTAGCCCATAAGTGTTTAGAAAATATTCTTTGGAAACTTAATAAAATCTAATTCGTTTTAAAGCGCTCTCGCTGTATTTAAATCGAATGCCTAACTTTAGCTATCCGGTTAAAACCTCACACTTTCGTGGTCTCGATCCTAACCTATTCTACTTTTCTTACTTTCGTAACGAAAAGATGGATTTTAATTACAAAAAGTCATAACCAGAAATTATGTTAATTAATATTTTAGCTTAGAAACAATTTAATTCCTACTTTTACTACTATTACTTACCGATACCTAAACGGTTTAGCCGGACATATTTATTAATTCAGACATGCATAAATAATAAGGTTCAATATATTTAAACATCTCCATAATTAAGTAAATAAATACCAAGCAACAATACTTAAATAAAATAAAAAAATTATATTAAGAACCTGGAAATAATAATACTTGAATAATCTTGTTCTTCGAAATAAACGAGCATTCCACCACAAGTCGGTTGGATCTGCTCGGAGACTTCTTGAATCGAAAAGAAAAATGCAACAAGGAAATAAAAAGCACTAGATCTAACGTAAGGTTAGATCAGTGAAAATTACACAACAATTTCCGGTGTAGAAATTGTTGTGAGAAAATTATAGAAACTTAAACTAAAATAAAAACTAAGAAAAGAAATTGAAATGAAAAATAAAATAGAAATACAAAACTGAAATACAAAATTGAAAAGAAAATAAAAATGCGGAAATAGAAGAACGATTGTTCGGGAAAAAATCTCTGACCCTTGCACTGAAGGTTGAACTTGTATTTATAGGCTTCATTTGTAACTTCCCGTTTCCATGTTGTACGAAGGCTAGTGGAGATCATATGTAAAAACTGCCAGAATCATGGGAGAACATGGGACGAACGTCTCCAGTTGAAAAGAAGTGTGAGACGTGGGTCTCACTCATGAAGAACAATCCTGAGACGTGGGTCTCAGTTCAGCAACGTGAAATATAAGCGCGTTACGGTCGTCATAGGTCTGTTACGGTCGTCACAAGGCTATTAGCGTGTTACGGTCGTCACAAGGCTGTTACAGTCGTCACACCTGGTGGACTGAACTTCTGCTGGGCTTTTCTCTTCTGGGCTTAGTCTTATAATTATTTCTTTCTTCTTAACTCCTCCTTTTTGCTATATCACCCCTTTGCTTCATTTCTTTGGCTTTTTAATCCGATTTTTCCTCAATTTTATTTCTTTGCTTAATTTATTCTTTATTTAATACAAATACCTGAAACAGAAGAAATACCAACGTAATACGGGAATAAAATAATATAATTAAATAAAAATAGTAACATTATCCATGAAAATTAAGTCAAATATGTTATATAAATTCGTGTTATCAGTGTTCAATGTCAAAATGCTGATCAATATATTTCTTGGAGTTCCAAGAAGCAAGTTGTTGTTGCTCTATCAACGTGTGAAGCTGAGTATATTGCAGACGTTGTAGTTGCATGTCAAACTCTGTGGCTTCTACACTTATTAGAAGATCTAAAGAATAAAGTAAAGAAGCCTCTGAAGCTGATGATTGATAACAAGTCTGCAATCAATCTTGCCAGAAATTCTGTGCTACACGAAAGAAGCCAGCATATTGAGACTAAGTATCATTTCTTGAGAAGTCAAGTCCAGAATGGAACACTAGAAGCTGTGCAATTTAGCACCCAAAAGCAGTTGGCAGATGTTCTGACGAAGGCAATCAACACGGATCAATTTCTCCTATTAAGGGATGAAATTAGTGTTGTTAGTTTTGTATAGAAATATGAATTAAGGGATGGTATTGAAGTGTAATTCAATATTCAGAAGTTGTTAATCAAAAGCTGATGTTCTGGTGTTGCTCAGAAGCAGTAGAACTTCTGAGGTTGCGTCTAGAAGTATACTTAACTTCTAAGTTTCTTTAGCATAGCTATTAAGTTTAGTTTTAAGGGTACTTTAGTATTTACTATTTATGTATCTTTTATATTGGTCACTAGGTTTACTCCATTAGGGCCTATGCAGCAATTTTTCCCTTGTATAAATAGACTAGTAGTAGATATCATTTATAACAACATTCCTTATTTCTTTCACTCTTGTGGTAGCCGTCATTCTCTTATTATTCTCCCATTATTCCTATCATCTTTGATTCTTGTGCACCAACAAATTGGTATCTAGAGCTCCGGTTAGAAACAAAGGGAAACACGAGTGAACGTGAGTTTGTGTTGTGTGATTGAGATTGTTTAAATATCATTAATTTATTTATTTTTTTATTTAAATATTTTAATAAAATAACCAAAATGAGACTGTTTTGATTTTTTAATTTTTTTTAAAAAAAATTGAGTAAAAAACTTAATAAAATTGAGTCAAAAAATTAAAAATTAAAAAAATAATTAAACCACCGATTTTTTCGGTTTCTACCAGTTTTTGTCGGTTCAACAACATATCTGATCCAATAATTACTTCTTCTTACTTATACTCCATGTTCAGTTGTGCACTTCACAAATTCCTTATCCCTTGAGAAACTATCAATCTTCTTATTCTAAGCTCATGGAGCTTGTTTGAGTCCATACAGGAATTTGTGCAGTCTGTACACCTTTCTCTCTTTGCCATGCTTCACAAATAAAACTGATTGTGTAACATAAACTTCTTCGTCTAAGGGTACATTTAGGAATGCTCATTTCACTTCCATCTGACATATTTGTCAACTATTCATTTTTGTTAGACCAACAACCAACCTGATTGTTTCGATTCTAGTCACAAGTGTAAAAACTTTATCAAAATCGACTTCTTCTTTTTGAAGAAATGTTTTCACCACAAGTCTGGCCTTGTGTCGAGTTACTTCACCTATGAGATTCAACTTTACCTTGTATACTTCATTCACATCAATTGTGTAAGTTCTCTATTTTTAGGATTGACATTAATTTTAGTAAAACAAATAAAACAATAATATGATAGATATGATGTATATAACTTGCTAACGGGAACATGTTAAGCCAAAATTCCTATCTTGTGTTGGGACATGTTGAGTTGAAGAAGTTTCAACATCTGGAACATGTCGGATTAGATGTCCTATGAAGGCGCATACGACATCGCACTTGAGCTAAAGTGGATTAGTTAATGATTTAACTTATGCAAAACATTTTGAGAATATTATGCAATCCTATGTGGCATTGAATTAAAGGTCAAGAAGAATCAAGAAGAATATTTGAAAAATATGAAGTTGTAAAGTTGTAAACGATGGAGTTTAACTTTAGGTCTTAGCTAGGTATGTTACTGGAAATGTGTCTTCTTGTTTGTTTAGAATTGTTGTCTATGATTGATGAGGGATTGAGGAGGGCCTCATATCTAGGTGAGTTTTATATAGAAGTCTAACAAGAGTAGTGATTAAGTGATTAGGCTGTAAATTAGAGGTTTGCTGAGGGTATATGAATTGATACTATTTTAGTGGACTTATCCCTGACTTGATATGCCCTTTGAGTAGAAATGAGTTTCGAACTGGGATAACAATTATGAGTGTTGTTTATTTCTTTTCAGTATTTATTCTTAACTATTTATGTCTTGCCTTACTATTTCTGTCATACCAGATGTCTCGACATCCTCTTAGGAAGAAGTTACAAGCTTAGAAAGTCAAGCACTTGAACACAAGTTTTTGACACTTTATGAAATTTTATACATCTTCAACTTTACCCTTTTTGCAAGTTTCCTCCAATTTTGTGATTTCACTTGATAAAATTAAAATATCAATCACATTTCATGAAATTTAACTTGAGGATTCCATATTTGACTAAAACTCTCAAAAGTCAAAGTTTGACTTTGAGTAGTTGACTTTTCCAAATGAATTCAAATCTTCCAATTTTAATGGAGTATTGTGATCATAATGCAATATTAAACATATTAAGACATCTTAATGACTATGAGATTATGATATTTAGGACCTCTTGAGTGACGTGCAATAGAGATCAACCTTCAAAATCCTAATTCTTGATTTTTCAACTGAGGGTGCCAAAACCCTAATTCTCTTCAAGCACTTGATGAATCCATGATGAAAACATAATGTAACGATATTGTAATGAAAGTTATGATTATCACAAGTGAGTGAGAAGTTTGAATCACTGATGAATACAAATACCCTTAATCAATCAACTGTGGGATCCTCTTAACCCAACACACATATCTTATACAAGAAACAAACAAAATAGGACAAAACCCTCGCACTTTTATGATCTATTAATGTTTTATAACACATAAGATTAAAGACACTTGCTCTTCACACTACAAAGATCAACATCAAAACACTTCTTATCCAAAAGACCTTTCATATTTATTAGAGAAAACTTGTCCAATAAAATGAAGTGTCTACTTTTGGAAATTAGTGAGCTTGTTGCAATCTTAAACTTCAAATAACAATAAGACAAATTCTTATTACATGGGACATCAAGGTTCCCAAGGTGGTAAAAATATCCTTGGGATATTTCTCTCCCCACTCTAAAGAGCCATGTATTAAAATCCTTGTAGGATGATTGATACAGGAAAAAATATTATCTATTGGGTTTACTGCTCCCAAAAAAAAAATATCCCTAACCAAATCTATCATACATTTAAAAGAAAAGAATACCCTTATAATAGGTTCCTCTATATTCAGGCCTTGGAAAAACATATTCAAAATACCTCACAAAGGCCAACTATTAGGATAAATATGAGAATATGCGACATTTATGAGGACCTCACACCCAAAGTCCATAAACTAGATCATAACCCCTAAATATTCAATGGCACTGTATAGAATACATGTAGAATTACTATCAAGTAGATCCTTGATAACAGTTTATCATGAAATAATATTCTTCCCTCACAAGTTATATAATTACTTCTTATTCTTTGTCAGTGGTAGTAACTTCTACTGAAAATTAAATGCATGTACACAAGCCTTGTTAGAGTAGGAAGAAGTATACCATAATACCTCGGGGGCCAGGCCAACTAGTCTCTAAAGTGGTCATCATAGCCCTAGAGCCATCATGGATATTCCTTATGAAAGAAGAAACTGAACTTCTAATACAATCACTCTCATGGCTACTTAGACTTGTGTCACTAGATACATTTATACTCAAAACACAATGTCTTTAAAATACTCATCCTAGTTTATACTTTTATCAGTTCTTCTAAAACGTGAATGACACATGTTGTTGTAAGCCCAATTAATATAAAGAGATGTCATAACCTCTTATCTGATTGAACCTATCTCCCTTAGATTCACAATATAATACATGTGTGTGAAAGGAAAACAAAGAAATAAAAAAATGTTAAGGAGAAAATACCTTTTCAAACTAAATGAGATGGACATGAAAGACGTGAAATACTTAATCTTTGAAGAATAGGGAGAGCAATGGAAAATGAATGGAAGAATAACCTTTTATAAAAGGAACAAAACATTCAAAGGTCATATTCCCCTATCCCACTCATACATGAGAATCTAAGGCATATGGAACAATACATGGATAACAAAATTCCTACATGTTCTCAAGGCCCACTCAAAACATGAATCCACCACCACTCTATCTTAAATGAAGGTCAGTACATTAATTCACTCAACTGATAAAATAATCCATTACAGTGGTTCAAATGACCCTTGAAACTCCTTAAAAATAAAATTACATGTATTGAATACTTATCCCCAAAGAATATCATTATTTAACACCCTGTCTTTATAGGCCTTATGCTTATATAAGGCCTTATGCTTAGGGGTTGGTGGAATGACATAATATGCTTAGGGGGTAGTGAACCAAAATAAGAACATAAGCCACAAATCCATCCTTAGTTATATAACCCATAGCCCGGGTCTAAACACATGGATATCTATTATACACGTGTGGTAAAGGCTGATATACATCGACCATTAACCCACTATATATACACAACAGTTACATAAGGAGATATTACTAGATTTTATTCAAGTTGGAGGATTACCCTATATGTCAAAATCACAACAAGAGCCAGTGGCGGAGACAGAAAAATTATAAAGCCTAGACAAGTTTTCACTGGTTCGGCCAATGGATTCATAATATTCTACTAAGACAATATTTGACACTATCTGTCCAATATGTTTAGATATGGAGAGAACAACATAGTTTTTCCACAACTAAGATAGAAATACAAAAGATTAATGCTTGTGAAGGAGTTCAAAAGATTATTATCTCAACATCATCGAAAATGGATCAGTGCCTTGTGAAGTATATCATGCTCTATTGTAGTATGTGTTAACACAGATGAACAGACAAAAAAACAAAATCACACCTCATCCAGATGTTTATGTCTTGCTGTAGTAGCATGATAGCGCTGTGATTTTTTTATCTGAAATTAATTTCATGGTCACGAATGATCTCGTTTTAGAGACTAGAGCTGCAACACAACAATCTGGGGTTAATTTATTGGTCATAAATGATCTCATTTTACTGATAAGTGTTGCAACACAACAAGCAGAATAGAGAAAACTACCAAAAATTTTAGAAGGTTTAACAACTTCACATATCTTAATGAACTATACATATGCTTTAAAACACAATATGTTTGATTTTTCCATTTTTCTGCTAACTAGTTATTTGTTCATCAATGGAGGAAAACATAAAAATTGTATTGATTGCATCATACCAATCAAGTAAATTGGAGTGTTCAATGTCAAAATGTTGATCAATATATTTCTCTTTGTAGAAAGTTTTATTACCGTTTCCATACCGCCATTTATTTGTATCTATATGAGATTTATGTTGTTCCCGATCTCTGAGGTGAAGCCCATACCTTCTTGAGGTGTTATATTTTTTATCGAACATGCACATTTATCAAGAGCTGCAGCAAAAAATACTTATATCAAAATCATGCACATTTATCAGTTATGTAATATTGATGCAAGTAACATCAAAAGACTCACCCTTTTTACACAATAATGATCTCCCAAGCTATTCTACTTCTTTCTCTAGATAAAGGAATAAGAATTTTGGTTCAGAACTTTTATCGAACACTTGGTGGACATAACGTGAAACGAAAAATTCGACACCAATTCGTCTACCACAAGGTACAACAACAAAGTAAAACACATAGAAAGAGAATTAAATTGAAACATAAGCAAAAATAAGTCATTCACGTCATATCTCCGATGCAGGACGGTGAAGTGTGGGAAACTGTTTGCGGTATGGTATATCGATGGATGACCATGGCATATCTCTGGTGCAGGATGTTGAAGCGTGGACAGAAGAAGCCTGGGTAGCTTCCCTACCTGGCCGAATTCTGGCTCCGTCCATGACAAGAGCTATTAGCTCTCACCACTATAAATAGGGAACTCGATATATACCCTAATAATCCACATATAGTATTCTTAAGGTAAAATATTGGTCCCTTAACTTTAAGCCAAGGTCCAATTTAGTCCCTTAAATTTTAAAAAGTCTAAATTGAGCCATTAACTTTTATAATAACGTGTGTTAGTTCTTTCTTTCTGTGAGTTCTGTTAGTCAAAGTCAAAAAAGGGTCCAGGTGGCATGTATGATACTGTATGGTTGAAGGAAGAGTTATAAGGATTGATTGATACTACCTATACCAATATGATGCATATGTTTCTTGGTAGCTTAACAAATAAGAACTCCATAGTTAAGCGAGCTTAACTTGTAGTAGTATTTGGATGGGTGACCTTCTGCGAAGTTTCCCAAAAAGTGTGTGAGTGAGGATAAGGCATGTAAAAAAGACACGTGTTGGTTTGTGGGGTCAATTAATAATCTTTAAAACACTCTAGGAAGTTACAACTTACATATGGTATAAGAGAAGTCATTTCTCGGTATTATGTTGTTCGAGGATGAACCAAGCGGAAATTGGTGGACATGTAACATCTGAGGCCGACGAGGACGGAGAGTGGTTGTCGATGCACGAGGCCTGACAATGAGCGGCTCTTGGCAGTTTCTAGAGAAAAATTGAATTCACATCAGAATGAGAGAGATCTTGAGGCTGTGCAGGTATGAGACTTCATGGTTGAAGGGAATCTTATAAGGAATGATTAGTACTACCTATACCAACAAGATGTATATTTTTCGGTAGCTTAAGAAATAAGAACTCCATAGTTAAGTGCGATTCACTTGGAGTATTATTTTGATGGGTGAGTTTCTGAGAAGTTTCCTAGAAGGCGTGTGAGTGAGGATAAATCATTGTTGAAAATACCTATTTTGGTTTGTGTGGTCAATGAGGAATCTTGAAAGCAGTCTGAGGCGTTATAAGGTTAGACATGTTTTTGAGGAAATTGAGTTTAGAAGCTCTGTTACATGGAAATTTATAATTACGGTTAATTGTTGATGGGGTGATGTTGTTAATGCTTTTGAGCTATTTTCTAGAATGCAAATGGAAGCTATGGATCTTAATTTAAGGCCTAATAAATATATATTATGTAGTTTAGTAACTGCTTCATGTTCTCTGGTTGACTGTGGACTGGTTTTGCTTGAGCAGATGTTGACAAGAATTGTGAAATTCAAAATTTTACATGATTTATATGTTGGCAGTGCTTTGGTTAATGGGTTTGCAAAGTATAGCTTAATGGGTTACGCTACAATGGACTTTCAAGGAAGTAAACTCAAATTCTTATGTGGTTCATTATTATTGGCACGATTGAACTAGCAACCAAAATGGCAAACTGTTGGCTGAAATGTCAACTTTTGAGTCCGACTCATGTTAAACTCAGTCCTTTGATCGTGAGTGTCTTTATCATCGTTATTGGAGGGTTCTAAGGGCTTTTGGGGAAGTCTAACTTGAACTCTATGGTCTCTTTCATTGATTGAACCATGAAACATGAGTGAATTGCTTGAGTCATTTTGAGATGGGATTGGAAAGAACCCTTGTTAAGGGGAGTTACTAGAAGCATTGCTATATAGCGTAAGACTATATATCTTTCTTGAAAGACACACCACTTGTTCACCTAAAACCTTAAGGTGATAGGCAAGTCGATTCTCCCACTTATAAATGTTCAAGTCATCACATGCCTATCAAATGTGAGACTATTTTCCCACTTACTCACACATGTGTTATTATTCTAACAACCATAAACCCTAATTCGATTTGAAGAGAAATTACAAAATGAGAACGAAGAAGAAAGTGAAAACTAATAATGACGAAGGTCCTTTACCAACTCAGCTGTCACAAGTACAAACATTAACGTCGTTTGATGAAAATAAATGGACATGACTTATATGATGCTGTTTTAAGAGTTAAATGATCAATTCAGACTTTTTAAAATTAAATTAAACCCTAAAATATAAGTAAGAGACTAAAAAGAATATTTTACCTAATCCTAAACACTAAACACTCAAACTCTTCATTATTGAACATCGTTGGCAGTATTCACTCTACTAGTTACCTATATACACGATAGTCTTTTTCATAGCTTACTAGTAGCAAAGTCTATATTATCAATTTTTACTCTATATTTACTTTCCAACTAATGCTATCTAATCTCAAAATGGAATGAATTACCTCTTATTAGTTATTATTATCTGAGCTAAAAAACAAAAGGAATGAACTACCTATTTTTATGAATATATTAACGAATACAAAACACATTTTATTGTTAGTATTTCCTTTGTACGGATTAATTTTATCTTATTTTTGCAATAAAATAGGCCAATATTTCACCCACGTTGCATGTCTTTGCTCTTAACGATCGTGCCAATTTTATGCCTATTTTTTCCACTCTTTCAAAGTCATATATGTTGAATTCGACGGATCCACACTTTCCTCATAATTCATTGCTCTACTAGCAGAGACTAAAAGTGTAGTGTCATTCTTCATTCATAAAAATAAAAAAAACGTGCCTCAATTGTCACAAGTTATAGCTACATTAATCAAAATATAATAAAATACATATTTGTAGGCTTCAATTGATCCTACAAATTAACGACACGAATGGATTCAAATCACTAAGTTGTACTATTATCATCATGTGGCCTTACAATAGAGACGTGACCTTGAATCCTTTTATTTCTCTTGTGAAGGAAATTTTGAAGTGATCGCTTTATGGAAAAGCCATGTGAAGCATGCATTAATAATGCTTGAGGTTGCAATGAAAGAGATAGTGTTGGATGGATTCCTTTGCTACCATTCCTTCCTTCCATTTCTTGACTTGCCAGCCATATTATCACTCTAGCCTGCAAATATTTTCAACTATATATATTAGGATAAGTCTAATATGTCCATAATTTCTAACTCAACTGACAAATATCAATATTATTATATTAGATATTAATATTAGAATTTAAACTTTAAATCTCACGTTTGTTTGTGTGAATTTCTAGTAATTATTATTTCTAGTGAATTTCTAATATTAAGAATTAAAATAATATATTAAACTATTAGAGTGAATAAAGAGAAGTGTTTTTTTAATATTTAAACAATATACACTATATTACATATTGTTATGAATCAGATAACACATTAATTTTTTTTTTTGGTGCTATATCTAATTATCGCATATAAAAGAATTAGAGAAAATAAATTATTAGTAAGTATTATTAACTAAACTCATATTACCTGAAGATCTCTTTCATCGAACTTGGCTTGGTCATGAGAAACATCAAGGGGTTGTTTCTTTACGTTTAACTTTCTATCCCTACAAAATTTGGAATAAGAAAAGAAGAAGACATAGAAGAAGAAGAAAACTCATAAATCACTTACATTGTTTTTTGGAATGATGAATCTCTAAGTGATTCCAATGTATAGCTTGTTATATTGAGAAGGAAGCAACAATATTAATATGAGAAAAGCTACAATATAGTGGAGAACACAAGATATTTAGAGGAGACACGACACATACTTGAGTATTAATGTTTAATGCATGAGACATAGATTTCAAAGGTGATATATATAGGTGTCGGGAGGAAGATGAGTAGGCACGTTGAAAATGAGTTACACATGATAAAAAACATTTGTATAGCATTGTAGCTCTCATGAGTTTACGTACACTTTGTATTGAAAAATGAATTAACACCACACACACATCACATACACAGTAACTCAATGTGTATTTTCACGTGGCTTCTATGTCTTTGCAGCTACATTTGCTTGCTCTTTACAAGTGGAAATTACCCAAAGTAGAAATTTTGCTTTCTTTGTGTAACCACACTCAATGCATTATGTCTTTTTTGTGTTTCCATTTCTTTCACGTGATTGAATTCAGATCATAAATTTTACTTTTTTTCTCTTTTGTATATTTCACTGCAAGTGTTTTATGAGATAATGTACCATTGGGACCAAAAAGTCTATAGGGTTTTAAATTTCCAACCACTTAAGACAATTATATATATGCTATGCATATGCTTTTTGCACTTCACTTTTAAGACTGTTGAGATACTTTGGGAGATATTTAGACCTACCAGATGTTTCTTTCAATTTACAAATTTTTAAAATAAAATAATTTTCATAAATAACACATCACATTATTTAAATATCTATGTCGGTATTTAAATATATTATGATCAATAGCATTAAGCACCTCTCATGTGAGGGAGTGTCTTTAAGGAATAACATTGTACCTTGTATGCAATAACTATGTGAATTTATTCTTCATATGCTCTTTATCTAATCCTTCAGTTAACTCTTTTAATCGATTGATCACCGATGAATTGTTTTACGATTTATTTTGTGAAAGGAAAATGAAATTAGTTAACGCTTCAAATTAGGTAATATAGTTAATCTCCACATAGAGATAGAGAGAAGAACTTTGAAAACTCATATTTATTTTATTTAAATGTTGAACATGAGGTCGTAACTTAACAATGTAATGTAATGAGGAGTTTGTCTAAGTTGACAAGAGTTTAATCAATAAGGAATTATGTTAGATACACTTAAAAATGATTAATCACAAAGAATAATAACCTTAATTATGAAGGTCATATAAAATGTTCATGGAGAAACCTAACTCAAACTCATCACTACCATATTCTTTTATTTATTAATCCTTCAACTTTAATTTTCATCATTCAAACTCTCAAACAAATCAGTTAAATATTTGTGTTTAACGAGTAGAAATTTAAATTCAATACTCCCTCCGTTTTTTTAAATACTCTATCGTTTTAAAATGAGTGTCATTTTATCTATTAAAATTTATTTCAAAATAAATGTCATTCTCATTTTTTAATGCAGAAATGATTATAATTTTTTTAATTGTGTCCTATTATTATTATTATCCTTTACACTACTTCCAATACATTAATAAAACTAATTTAGTAAAAATATAATTTTCTATGACAATATTATTACATTCATTAATCTGTGTACTAAAACCTTAAATGACACTCATTTTAAAACGGAGGGAATATCATTTTATCATAAAATTCTTCAACAAAAATAGTGGATTGTTTGAGTTATTTCTTCTATTATACCCCATTTATTTTCTCATTTTTAATAAATTCACTCATACACTCTCTCTTGTTTATTGAGAAAGTAAGGGGTATAATTGACAAATTATGATATTAAATTATAAAAACGACACTTAAATAGAAACAAAAAAATTCTTCTAAAATGACACTTAAAAAGGAATAAAGGGAGTATATATTAGTCGTTGTATTTGTGTTCTGTAATGAATCTTATTGTGAATTACGGTAAAATTCTACATCAACTTGTGAGACAAAGAATATTAGCAAGCAAAATAAATAGTAGACGAAAGTTTGTTTATCCAATTCAATCAAATAATCAACTCTAGGAGAGACAACAACTCTCCAATTCACTAGACTTAAAAAGTTATTACAAGAGATTACAAATGAGTTACAAGAAAATAACTTTTGTCTTCAGGTTTCCAAGAAAAATCCGATAGCATCCAAAAATTAATCCTATTTTTTACCCAAGTGTTTCTCAACATCTTCAACTTTCAATATATAAATAACTTAAAATCAAGGTGTAAACAAGTGTTTCCCAATTACTCAATTCTCTCATATAACTTAAGAGTGTATTTGGATGAAGCATTTGAATGAGGGATAGTAATTTTTTGAGGGAATTTAAAATGATTTGATCAAAATCTATTGTTTGGATAAAAAATAAAGAATTGTTAAAATGATGTAAATTTTATGAAGCATTTTATTCAAGCCAAATTTAAGGAATTTCAAATGACACCAAAAAATAAAGAATTTATAATTGCTCCATAATTTAAAAGTTAAATTGTTTATTAATAATTTTATAAAATGGTCCTTATATTTTGAAAATGAAGCAATTCAAATACTCCATCCAATCAATAAATTTTGAAAATGAAGGGAATTTAAATGAAGCATCTGAGTTCTTTGAAATTTCAAAATTCCTTAAATCGTTGTCTTTCTAAGATTTCCCTTAAGAATAGCCAAAATCTCATGCTATACCTTCAAACTCTTGCTCTCTAATTTTGTTGTAAGCGCTAAGATTATCACACTATGATAACAGAAAAGATACATATTTATAATTGCTAAAATCCATAACATATCAAAACATATCTCATTAATGATTAGAGTAAAAAATACTATTATAATCTTATAAAATCTTTATATATATATATATATATATATATATATATATATATATATATATATATATATATAGAGAGAGAGAGAGAGAGAGAGATCAAATTACACCCGAAGAGTTACACCATGACTTACACTCGCTCAAAAACGTTACTTCGGATTAATATTTTTTAAAATCGACCGTTGGATTGAACCATACTATCATATAGATCATTCCTATAAAGTTTGAGACTAATCTAAAATGATTTACTATGCCAATGATCTACATCAAAATTAACGTTATATCAAAGTTCATTTTGACATTAATTTTTGGATATCTTGATCGTATAGTAAACCATTATAGATTAATCTGAAATTTTATAGGTATGATCTATATGATGGTATGTTTCAATCCAACGGTTGATTTTAAAAAATATTAATCCGAAATAACGTTTTTGAGCGAGTGTAAGTCATGGTGTAACTCTTCGAGTGTAATTTGATACCTCCTCATATATATATATATGAGTGAATATTAGCTTTCTCCAAGAGTAAGTTTTTGTAACTTACTCCACAATCTTTGCCTTTAAATAGATTTAATCTAATGGTTAAAAGTTACAATAAGCATTAACTATTAGATTAAATCTAATTTAAATGCAGAGATTGTGGAATAAGTTAGAAAAACTTACTCATGGAGTAAATTAAAACATCTTTTAGAATATTATAAATATCTTATAATATATTTTTTATATTAACTTATATGATCTTCAAATTAATATAATTTTTTTAATATTAATGATGGATCAATGAATTGAACCAACTGAATTTGATAATTGTGAATCGCTCAAACCAAATTATTTTTCGGTTTTTTGATATATATATATATATATATATATATATATATATATATATATATATATAAAACATCTTTTAGAATATTATAAATATCTTATAATATATTTTTTATATTAACTTATATGATCTTCAAATTAATATAAATTTTTTTAATATTAATGATGGATCAATAAATTGAACCGACTGAATTTGATAATTGTGAATCGCTCAGACCAAATTATTTTTCAGTTTTTTGATTTTTTGTAATTTTGAAACATATTTTCTCTCTCTTTATCAACAAAGGTTTTAAGGCACATTACAATAATCTCCACCTTGACTTTAAACCATGTTGATACCAATTTAACTATCAACAACATTATTGCTCTCTACCAAATTAAAGAGTATTGTTGTAAATTCGTTACTAACAATCACAGTCTTTGAACCGTTGTAGTATATTGAAAAGCGCTCGTGATATCACAAAGGTCATTCTTAACAACCGTTGTATATTACTTGTTTTACCATATACCTCATTAAAGAAAACCATTGAAATTGATAAAGAATTATATAGTCCTAAAATTAAACTATTCTTGAAAACCAACTTAAACACACCACTGTATTTCGAATTGCATGCGTCTCATCGTTGAAACCACTCGGCTGAACATCGACTGATAGGATATATCAATGAAGTCACTATCGAAAGTTTTTTATCTCACGAAGTAGAAAGGAACACATCGAGTAAACTTGAAAGGGGAGAAATCGCAGTCTCACGACCGAGAGATCGGGGTAAGGGAGTCTGTTACGCGAGGGGAAGGGATTAGCACCCCACACACTTGTAGTACTCTACGGTATGCACTTTTATTTTCTATCTAAGGGGTGTGTTATATTTATATATTGCTTAATCGCTACAATGCATGAGAAAGAAAAGGAAAATGAAGAAAACACGGAGAAAAGAAGGAAGTTTTTACAAAGTTTTGCTTGATCGAGCCCCGTGACAAGATGCCTATGTATTCCTTCATGCAATGGGAAATGTTCGCGTTAAAAGGTGACGCGCTAGAGGATGCGAACGTGAGTTCGGATTCTCTGGCTCGAAACGATTTAATCTTTTGATTTGTTTATAAAGATGCCGCGAGCATCAAGCTTTATTATTTTCAACACAAGAAAGATGATTTAATGATTATGAAAAAGGGGAAAGCTGAAATACCCTCAATTGATATTGGTATGCGTAACGACTAGCGCAAACTAGATGCAACGCATTGGGAGATTCGAGTAAGGATTGTTATATAAAGGAATAGATGGAGCACCCTAAATATATATAGTTATCTATAGCTTTATATATGAATATGTTTGATATGTTTGTGTGTTTTAATTGCTATTTCTATGATTGGGAAAGTTTCTCCTTTGGGATTTTAAGAAATGATAGATTATGTGGGATTCTAGGGTTTGTTATTATTGTGCTCGCAAAGATCTGTGGATCTTCTGCATACATATCCCTAGTGGGAATCGGAGCATTTGTAGCTCGGATCTCGGGATCTAAGGTTTGTTTGGTGCGAGGAGATAGAAATTTGCTCGGCAAGGATGAGACCTTGTGCCTACGTATTCTCAAAGGATGTTGAGAAAGTCGAGATCGTAGTTCCCACTTATGCTAGTGGAAAGCAACGGGATGTTAGTAAGAGATAGACAAATGTCATCTTAATGAAAATGTATCTAATCTATTTCATCACATACATTTTGAAAAGTTTGATTGATTAAAATCTTTCGTCGTAAGTATTAGGTGTTTTGCTTGAGTGTACAAGCGTTACCACTTACATGTTTAAGAAAGATGTTTGAAAAAAATGATTGAATCTTTTAGCTGTAAGTATTGGGTGTTTTGCTTGAGTGTACAAGCGTTACCACTTCTTGTTAGAGATGTTTTGTTTGAAAAGAGTTTAAAAGTTTTTGTATGTGATGTGATAGATGAGATACTTCTTCCATAGAGATGATATATGTCTAAATCTCAAGGAGAAATTGATTGGATTAAGGGATGCTTTTAAGGTCCTTGTATTGTAAGCCGAGGAGGCATTAGGGTCATCGAGGTCATCGAGGGTCCTCGTATGAAGCTCAAGAGGAAGCTATAGGGTATGGCTGGCCTTGTTTTAAAAGGATTTCACCGAAACCATCCTTTTGGAATTAAGAGCAATTTCAGGAAATTTTACTCTCGAGGATTTGAAAGTGATTTCACCGAAACCATCCTTCGAGGTTCTATCTTAGCGCGGGTGATTCTTTGTATTGGAAGCCCAATAGGAGGTGTTAAGAGATTTCCTATCTCTTTCATTGTATGATACCCAAGAGAGTTCTTTTGAGCGAAGCCCGAGGAGGTGACTCAGCAGGGAGTGTTGTCTTATATGAAGCCTAAGAGGAGGCTAACGGATGAATGAGTTTCTTTGTACAAAGCCAAGCTAAACTACTGTGGGAGAGTTATCTTGTATGAAGCCCAAGCGGAGGCTAAATTCATCTTTGTGATGAATTGTCTTGTATGAAGCCAAGCGGAGGCTACAACTGGGAACCTATTGGTTAGACTAATTGTTATGTTATAATTAGGCAGTTGTATAAACAAGTGTGTGTGTGTGTGATATGTATTCACAAGGAGTTTATAAAGGAAATATAAACAATGCAATGAGGTTTATTCACGAAGTTTATGAAATATAAACAAGTGTCGTGAATGACGTTTAAAAGCAGCGTAACTTGATTATTTACAAGTTTGAGCGTATGCGAAATGAATATGTACGAGCAGTATTTATATACAGACAAAGATGGATGTACATAGGAGGGTTGGGACTTACACCATAAGGGAGGCCCATTGGCTTGAAAGCAGTTTCACAAGGAATAATGCTCCTTTCAATACCAATGGTATTATATCTGAAAGCGAAGCGAATGATCAAAGTTTATCTGTAAAAGGTATCTGTATTATGTACAGATGAAAATTTTGTATGAAAAGATTTTGATATGTACAAGGAAAAGATATATGTACATGAAGAATGTTGATTTGTGTATACACAAGTGAAATGAAAAACAAACGATCGAAGTTTGTCTGTAAAAAAGTATCTGTGTTATGTACAGATAAAAATTGTATGTGTTTGAAGAGTTTTTGATATGTACAAAGAAATATTATGTACATAAAAGAATGTTATGGGACTTACACCGTGAGGGAGGCCCATTGGTTTGAAAGCAATTTCACAGGGAATTCTTCTCCTTTCAATACCAATGGTATCGGTGTATAAACAAACGAATGAAAACAAACGAAAAAATTTGTTTATGTTTGAATATTAACAATGATGATTTGAATATGTACAAGTAAAACTAAGTATGTACATAAAGGATTGGGACTTACACCATAAGGGTGGCCCATGATCGATTGAGAAATTCGAGAGAGAACGAATTTGATTTTATCGTTTAAATCGGATCGATCGTGGTAAAAGATGTAAGTTTTGATAAAATGTTTTGAAAAATGATTTGAAAAATGTTTTGAAATGTGAGGTTCATTTATGAAAAGTTTTGAAAAGAAATCGGAAGTCGAAAACTTGAAAATTTCACCTTTAAAGGAGGTTTGAAAAAAAGTGTTCAGAACGTCGTTTTCGGCTCGATTAAAATATGATCAGATGAAAGTTTTTTTCTGAAAATTTTTGCACTATCATAAAATAGATACATTTATTGACAAGTGTTTAAAAAATCACCTTAAAATAAGGAGTTTTGATTGGTCAAAAAAATTGTGGAAGTTTTGTAAAAAAACATGAAAAATTGGAAAAGTTATGAAAAAGAATGGTCCTGATGGGAGTTGAACCCATGACCAAAGGGTGACACACGTGGCAGAGAAACTTAAGAGCAAATAGGCTACCACTGGGACAAACGTGCCTTGGTGTTTAGTGGACTAGAACACGTGTTGATATGAGATTGGAATTTTTTTAAAATTTGAAAATGAAGAACACGCGCGCAGCTGTTCTTCGTGGTTTTGATTTTCAGAAATCATGATCCAAGCTACCATCTTCGTTTCTCAATGAAAATTAATGATGTAAAAATGAAACTTGCTCGATTTTTCATCACGAACACGATGGTACTTGTTAATTGCATTTATATTCAGTCTAACTCAATTGAATTTCTGGAAAATGCTAAGAACCCTAAAACTGATTTTTCAAATTAAATGATGTATGTTTGATGATTCTTTGATTTTATTGAGGGTTATTGATCGTTATGTGTGCAGAAACAAAACGGCCATGAGTTTTTTCAATTGATGCAAGGAATCATAGAGTTCGAATTTGGTGTTCATACCTGTGAAAGTGAGAATCGAATTCAATGCAAGAGTGTTTCTAGAGCTTGTTTCTTGATCATTTGAGCTTCATCGGCATGTATGGAAGTTGTGTGAATGATTTGCTTGCCTTGAATTGCCTTGGAACTCCTCAGCCAAGTCTACCTGCACAGACTGAAAAATGGAACTCGATTTTGATGTTAATCGTGTTACAGTTAGCTGCTGATGGTCTGGATCATGTATATGATGTATAGTGATGATGTTTGAGTGATCACAACACAGTTTGATCAAGACAAGCTATGGATTCGATTGTTTAGGCAGTTTTGCAAGTTTGAAAACATGAAAAGTGAAAACTGGTTTTGGCTTGATTTCAGTTTGATTTTAAGTTATAAACAAGTTTGATAATGATCATGGAATGTGTTTGACACCAAAAATTAACCTGGTTTTAACTAAAATTCAAAAATGCAATATTTCTCACTTTGCACTAAATTGCTTGATTTTGAAGAAAGTAGAGTGAAAGCATGATCTTGCATTTGCTTTGGTGTGATTTTGGACTTGAGTTTGTGATCTATTTATAGGCAACAAGTTCTGAAATGTTAGGCAAAGAGGTACAAGCTTTTGGAAAATCAAGGATAACTTAGAGGGCAAGAATGGTATTTGCCAAAAAAGGAAACTTCCTTTTTTCACCATGTGCTCATTTTTACAATTTGATCCAATCCTCTCAATTATTACCTCTAACTGATATTTATCAGTTCAATCATCCATTTGGCAAGGTTAGATTGCTTCTAGATGAAGAAAACATAAAAATGACCTATAATTGAAGTTTTGGACTTTTGGAAAATCAAGTTCATGGAGCCTTATGTTTCAATTTCAAAAGTATGGTTAGACTCCATAGATTTGAGAGTTCTTGGACATTTTGGAAAGCTTGTTTCACAAGCTACAACTTTCATGTTTTGAGTTTTTTCCAAATCAAAGTGGAACTATGTGAAAAAATGGCATGAAGTTTGGAAAAAATAAGAAATTTCAATACTTAGAAAATTTTCTAAGTATGAAAACTTTTGACTTTTTGTTGACTTTTCCAAATTCTTTGATTTTTTATGATCATGATGGATCATTTGAAGTATTTTGATGATGGAAAAAAGTTTTGTTTTGAAAAATTTGACCAAAAGTCAAAGTTTGACTTTTCTGTGCAGATGAGTTTTCATCAGATGTTTCTGAAATTGACTGATGAAATCTGTGAACTTCTGTGATGTTTTGAATCCAGAAATTAGGTCAAGATGTTGTATCTACGATATAATGACCAATCTCTATCCAAAAAATTCATTTCTTGCTCAAAAAGTCAGAGAAAACTCATGCTCGATCAAAACCCTAATTGGTCGATCCTTGATTGATCTGTGAGAGAAATGGATATCTGATGATCAGAGGTTGATGATTTGATCAAGATAGATCAAAATGAGGTGAGAAAAACTCAAACCCTAATTGATTGCCTCTTGAATCAGATGAAAATCTGATGAAACCCTAGTTTTGACCTGTGAAATCCATACCCGATTAATGCTGCCTGAGCTGTTAGTTATGCAATGATGCAAATGTAAGGTGGTATATTAGGTCAAAAATTGGGGTATGACAGGAAAGTCAGAGCCTCGTAGTTTGACTCACTTGTTTTGGTGGATTTTGTGTTTTTTACTTATGAAAAAGGTTTTAAACACAAAAGAAAGCGTCTGTATGCGAAAAAAGGTTTGCATTGGTTGGTTTCTTTTACCTTTAAGAAAAGAGTTTTGAACAATTATTAGGTGTTTTAGTTTTCAAAAGAAAAAGAAAGCAAGTTTTAGTTTTATCACATGTAAGGATGTGAATATAAACAAACAAAACAAAAGGGAGACTAACTAGTACTAGCCCTAATTTTGTCATGCAGAAATTTGACATACAAAGGATGTATGTCCTAATGTCTAGGCTCGAGAGCTATCCTAACCGAGCGGTCCTAAGGGGAAAACTATCCTAACCTGTCTTAGTTGTAGAACAAAGGGATGCAAATGGATGAAACAATCAAGTGCTTTGGTAGAAGCACACAAGCAATGCAATGCACACACAAATGTCACACATGCGCAGGAGAAGGAGTAAGTCTCATAGCCTACAACAACACTGATGTACCGGAAGCAACCAGGAGACAACACATCTGATTCCTGTGAAAGGTATCACATCATGACATGAATTTTCAAGTTTGAAGAGCAATGAGTGCATGTATTAGCAGTAAATGTGAACCTCTGGAAGGCGTGGAGAGTCAGAATAGGGAACTCTTGCCACTTTTATTATTGACTAGATAAAGGAAGCAAGACGATTCACGTGTGCTAAGCTGACACGGACTAGAACTGTGTGGGGGTTGATTGTGAATCCTTTCTGCGTGCCTATCATATCATCATATATGTATCAATAAGTATCAAAGCGGGACTTTTCTTGGTGGTGCCACTCTGTGTTGCCTAACCACTTATGACCTATGCAAGCACAAATGTAAACACTTACTGAGAATTACATCCCTATGCACGGAAGAGGATTTTAAACAAACCAAACACAGGTAGCACACAGAATCTCCCTAAACGGGTCTTTAAATAAACCTGAGGGGTTCCTGAACATGCTTCAACTACAGAAGCCCCATCATGCATCTCTATTCCTACTTCTCATGGCAGAAGAAAGCTGTAAAACCCTACTTCTCATGATATCTAGGAAAGATGTAAGAGAATGCAATAAAATGGTGTAGAAAATACGAAACGGATAACAAATTTGTAGAGCACTGCAAGCTAAGAAATACTCCAGAAAACTTCAAGTACTGCAGCTGCAGCCAAGCAATAAGAGTAAACCGGTGAGAAATGCACGGAGGCATCAAAGCATATACGGAGTGTGCGTTCGTACACATCCGAGACAAATAAATCTGCATAGGAATATAAACCATACAAAGTAGATATTGCGCATTCGTACGCAAACAAATATCAAATTGGCGTTTGTACACGATTTATACGCATACACCTGCAAGAAGAGAGAAATTCCAACAAACAGATAATAGAATGTACACGTATGTGCGCAAGCGATAATTATAATGTGCATTCCTACACATTCTAATCAAGATACACCTGCAAAAGTGAAAACCCAAGCAAGCAGACAATAGAATGTGCACAAGCGATAGAGTGTGCGTTTGTACACATTCAAATAATCGGATAACCTGCAAGAAAGGTGTCGATCCAAATACGACACAAGTAATGCGCGTTCGTAGGCATACAAGCATTAGAATGTGCGTTTTTACGCATTCAAGATAGGATAACTTGCAAACAAGGTGTCAATCCACAAAAAATATGACAATAGAATGTACACATACGTGTACAAGCGGTAGAATATGTAACACCCGTATTTAAATAAATATTTTAATTAAATATTTTAATTAAATATTATCGAGTATTTTTCCGATCAATTCTGGGTTATGTCGAATTTGTGGTTTGAGTCGTTAAGTTATAGTCGGGTAAAATTAGTCGGGAGAAAAATAATATTAGAATTCATTATTGATTTTAGAATTATTAATTAAATAAGGTTGAGGTAATTATAGAGGTGAAATAACAATTTGAAGTGTATTAGTTAGTAGACCCAATAAGAGTTTAGTGGACCATTATTATTTTTAGTGGCTTAAGTAATATTATTTAGAAAACAAGTAGCATATTTCAAAAACAAAAGAAACACCACGTAGCAGTAGAGGAAAATTGGGAATAAGGGTTTGCTAGCTGTGAGGAGAAAATCTCAATTGCAGTTCGATAGTTGTTGTAACGCCCGTTTTTAATTAATATTATATTATATTAATATTTTCGAATTTCCGATCGATATTTATCTGGCGACGTTGTGTTCGGTCCGGGTTTTATTCCGTTCGGTTCGGTAAAATATTATTCGGATCCGATATTTAATTCCCCGAAATTATTTTAATTGATTGAATTAATAATATTGGTAGATATTTTTGTGTGTTAATTTATAAGAATAAATTAGGGGTGTGATGATTAATTGTTAGAATTGGGTTTTACACCCTTGGTTGCTAGTAAGGAAAACAACCCATGAAACACTTTCCTTGTTTTTCTTTCCAACCTAGCATACCATAGCCAAACAAGAGCAAGAAGGGAAGTTAGTGGAAATAACCTTATAAAACCACTTCCTTTGTTTTTCTTCCCATTTTTCCAAACACACCAAAAATAGAAACTTGGGAGAGAAAAGAGAGGGTGTAGGAAAGAAGAAGAAGAAGAAGAGGAAGAAGGAGAACAAGAGAGCAAGAGAGGAAGCTTGGGGTTGAGCTTTGTAGAACCTTCATGGATCATCCAAGCTAGAGGTAAGGGGTTTGATCTTCCATTTCATTATAGTTAGGGTTTGATGATATATGTTAGATTTGGGGAAAAATTTGATAGGTTGATTTCTTGAGTTTTTGTTGTGTGAATGTTGAAATGATTTAGAAAGTTTGAGTTATGAGTATAGAGTGTGAGTGTTTTGGTGCTAGATTGCATAAATTATAAGTATTAAAAATGGAAGTTTTGGAATGAAGTAAATATAAACAGCAAACAATGAAAAACCAGAAAACAGAGAAAAGATAAGAAACTGTAAAACTGTGTAATTGCACGCAGGGAAGAAGAATTAAATTGAAGGAAGCAAGGAGGAGGAGGCGCCCACCTCCATTGTGTGGGGAGACCTTCCCCCTAGGTGAGGTAGCCGCCTCCCTTCACTAGCATCAATGGGGACGTGCGTCCCTTAAGTGTAGGAGGAGTTCGGTTTTGCTGTTTTCCAATTTTTCTGTAAACTTGTTTTTCTGTTTTTCTGTCAATTGAACTTCCTGCATAATTGCTGGTAAATGGCTTCTGTTTCTCCCAAAAACTACAATTCCACCTAGTAATATTTGGTAACCATAAAATATAATTAGGGGATAAGATAGCCGATTAAATTTAGAACCCGATTATGTTCCGATTTTTCCGATTTCGGTAAATTCGACGACGGAACAAGTTGCTCCGAATTCAACGAAAATTGACGTGCTAGTTAAGTTCGACGTGTAGAACATAATGGTGAGGTTAGTTTTTAGAAATTACGAGTTTTTACGAGACGACCCAAAATAAGCTAATTTACGGTAAAATTGAATAGGATTGTGTTTTAGTATATTTAAGGCACGTATGGGCAATCCGTTTTCGACGTTGACGATTATGATTAATACCGGTTATTAGGAATGATTTTCGCGACGATTATAGGTGTTTGGCTATTTTCCCGTTTTCGGAATTTAGTGAATTAATTGATGATGATGATACGGTGTGAATAAACGTAAGATTTGCGACAGTGTATTTATTAATGAATACTTGTTGATATGCAATGCGATGATATATGTTCTTGTACATGATGATGTGATGATTAAATTGATGTTGTTAATAAATGCTTCCGATTTGTGAATGCATGACTTTTGATGAATTTATTAGTGATGTTTGCATAATGCAATTATGATGCGATGATATATTTATCTTGTTTTGGATAAATTATGGCGATGTGGGCTTTATGCCAATTTGGATGAGCGATGATGATGTTTTTGTATTGTGTTGTTTTATTGTCGAGTCACATACATTTCATAAGCGAAGAGGACTTTTATGCCAAGCGATGATGGCTTTTATGTCAAGCGGTGATGGCTTTTATGCCGAGCGAAGATCGACTTTATGCCAAGTGTCCCTAATTACGGACAAAGCGATAGGTACCACATGCATAACATAGCCGTGTCTCATGGAGTCGGTTATGTTTATGTTTGAGTTGTTTGGCGTTGAGTTTTTGTTGATTGATGGATGATATTGAATTGCGATGATATATGATGTAATGATGTTTGTGATGATGTTTGTGATGATGTTGTGATGATGGGCTTTATGCCACAAGCGATGATGGGCTTTATGCCAAAAGCGAAGATGGGCTTTAGCCAATTTGTGATGATTTGTTGATGTTGCTTATATTATTAGCATTATTTAATGTTGTTGGTTGATGTTGTTGTTTAAGACTGTCGTGTTAATTAGTGATGTATTAACTCGTGACGTTTTCGTGGTGACGGAGGGTTTTGTGGTGTTGCGATGAAGTATGCCGATGAGGTTATGACGATATAGTGTAGATTATACACATTTGAATGAAGATCGAAGTAAGCGAGGTTTGAATATGTGTTGGAATGCACTTATTAACTTATATCCTTTACAATTCCAAAACTATATATATATATATATATATATATATATATATATATATATATATATATATATATCATGCCTTTAATTATATATTTTGGAGTATCTCACCCTTTACTTGTTTCGCCGTTACCTATATATTGGTAACGTGCAGGTTATGAAGATGGAGTTTATAGCTGCTGTTAGTCGAGTCGGTGTCGCTCTGATACGTAGCACTCGGGGGGAATGTTTATGTTGTCTTGTAGTTTTTCTTTTGATTGCTTTTCCTTTTGTAAATAAGAATCATAATTTATGAAAAACATTATTTTGATGAGGAAGTTTAATAAACGAGATGTTCTATTTTTATGAATCAATTTATGTCTTCCGGTGATGCTATGTATCTGAGACTTATGCTCTAAAACAAACTGTTTAAAGTGATTTGGTTAGATAATGTGACGCCTCAGTATTTAATTTATGAAAAGTTTAAATTACTCTGATTTTTGTATATAAAACCTTGGGTAGATTTGGGGTGTTACATTAGTGGTATCAGAGCAGGTCGGTCTGTCGACCAAGTTATTAGTGTGTTTAATCCTGTTGTATACGACATGTGTGTGAAACACTATCGGTACTTGTTTGTTTCAAATTGTTTGTCTGCAGAGATGAGTTTGAAACAAGTTGGGGAGAAGTTTTACTTCTTGGTGGCGCTTATGGCTTAGGATGGAGCCTCAAGCAGTGTTACGCTTCGGTAACTTGAAGTGTAAGTTAAAGACGCTGTTGTAGTTGGTATAGATGATTTATGTCACCATCATGATTGTCGACTGTCTATTGACAAATTAAGGGACTGATCATCCTTAATCTCTTGTTGATAGTAGTCGATTGTGTTGGTTGGGATAGACTTGTCTTACCAACTTAATAGTGTATGAAGTTGATGTGTTGGCACAAGGTAGTGCATGGTTACTTGAGTGGTGGGCGAATTCAGATTTTTGGTGAGAAACAAGACTTTGGCAAGTGAAATTCTTGTTGTGATTTCCCCGAAGCATGTTGTGAAGATGTGAGGGAATTACCGCAGTAGTGCGAAGTGAAGTTTTGATGGATTTAGTTTTTGGAACTAGTTGTGATTCAAAGTATCCTTAAGGGATGTTTGTTCTGAGTTAGTGTTGAAGAGTCAACTTGAAGATTGGTTTTAGTAGAGTTTGTTTGTTCGGGTGGTTTGCCGTGGAGTGCGCCAATTGTGTTGTTCGAGAAGAGCAAAAGGTTACCGAAGTTGGTGTGTCGGTTATAGTCAAGGAACGAAGTGGATATTGAGGACAAGTGTCTAATTCTGAGGATTGATATTTGGATGAAACAATCATTTAGAGTTTATGTTGTTAGTGAGATTGATGCGAAGTCTGGCTGTCTACGGGTTAGTGTGAGAGGTGAAGATGTTTAGACAATGCTTTTCAAGATAATGTATGGTCCTAGCGAGTATTTGTTGATGTCATGAGTGTGACTAATGCGTCAGGTGTGGTTTTGGAATGTTCGGACAATACTCTCGTGAGTAGCTGTAAGAGTTATTTCGTGTTCATGGATATTAATTGGTTCACATCAAGTCAAGAATTATGGCAAGCATCCGAGCGTTGCGTTATCAGTAGTGAAGTTGCACTGGTGCATGTCGAGTATTCTAAAGATAGGATTTTGAATTATTAGACGAAAGTGCTTTAAGTAAGTGACTTAGACGGTGGTATTTTGGACAACTCCGTGAAGATTTATTTTGTATCTTGTAGAAGACTTCAAGGGAGTTATTTCAGAGCTTAGAAGTTCCTTTGTTTTGGATGGTTATCTTTGTGAATTTGATGGAAGATCTTTTTATAAGTTGGCATTGATCGTGGGTATTTTGACTCGAGATGGTTGAGTCGCTATTTGGATTCCGCAATGGGAAGCGAATTTGTTTGAACCAGTGGAAAGTTTGGCGAATGCTTTGATTTTTGGTTTTGTTTGGTACTGGAGAACCTTGTGCGATGTATTGTGATATTTCATTTTTGGACTTGAGATATATTTCGATGTAGAGTGGAGAAAGTGTATTACTATCTTGGAACAGTTTGATTTTTCATAAGGAAAAATTGTCGGACGTGTGAGTTAGAGTTGATACGGTTGTGCTCATTGGAAATTTTAGAGGAGTAGATGTTAACGACGAAGAGATTGGAATGGTTGAAGACAATTCAAGTTTGAGTGCAATCTATAAAGAGACTTCGTCTGTTGTTGAGTTTAGTATGTTGATAGCGCAGATAACCCAAGTATATCTGATTTGGGATTTTACTACTGTGAAGAATGTTGCATGTTTGTTTTAGGAACGATGGTTGAGATTAAGTCCAGAAGATTATTAGGGATTTGTTCACTACTAACTTATGGATTTCGTCGGATACTAATGGTCGCGGTGGATTATTAGATTACGACTAAGATAAGTCTTGACGGTAAAGAATTTTGTGACGGTTTAGTAGCCACGGGTACCTTATGATGATTGATGTTTTATAAAGGAGAAGGTTCTATCTGTGATTGAAGTAGGTCGCGATGGTGTTCGTGCTGGATTCTAGAGATTTACATCAGGGTTTTAAGTCCAACCTGTGTTGTAATTACAGGGGTAAGAGATGACGTTGATGAGTAGAGTTCTCGAGAGAGTGTTGTGATTGAGTTACCACTTGGGACGATGGGAAGTTATGAAAGGTGTTTCGAATGAGAAGCCTGTGTATAGATCGTTGCGACGGTACGAGGATGGTGATTACTTGATATATATATTTTGGGAATTGTTATGAGAGGAGACTTCGTTGGAGTCAAGTGTATACATCGAAGTTTCACAAGTGAGATATTTGAACAGTATTTGAAAAGGTCAACGATGTCGTGTATTTTAGAGGATCAATGGACGTTGATCAATCGAGAGTGAAAGAGCAATTTTTCGAGTTGATAAGACTGACGTTACAAGGTGTCCTGATGGGTGTACGCTCTGAGCGTAATCATTCTGAGTATTTGTGAATTTGAGGATTTAACCAAGTTGTTTTACGTTTGATATCTTATGCATCAAAGTGAAGCACCATGGTTTAGAGTTTGAGCATTGAATTGTTAGCGAGTATGAGGGATTGTTGGATTTGGGCTAGTGGGTTATAGTCGCAGGTCGTCTGTATATGCCCTAAGATGAGTGGTGTATCGCAGTTCTGTTACGTTTGTGTAACTTGTTATTGATCAAGGGTTGTGCGTTGGTAATCTGCAAGGATGATGTGACCTTATGATTTTCTGGTATGAGAACGGTAACTGCAAGTGCAATTCTTGAGTTCGTACTTATGCGTGGAGGAAGGCATCTTTCATGTTTGTGTAGCACGCGTGGTTTTATCCTTTTCTGATTGTTTCAGTTTTGGTTTGTGTAGCCATTTTGTTGTTTTCGTTTTAGTGATGGTGTTGGTGTTGTGTTGTAGGACTTTATATTCCTACCTTTGGTGACTCGTTTCCGAGGTGTCGGTTCGAGCGTATGACTAATTCTATGGTTGAGACGTTAGGATAGTATCGATCTTGTTTGTTTGGTGGTCGAGTGCATTGTATGGGCTTTACATCTCGGCATGGTTGTTCTTGACGGGACGATGTAATTAGGGATATTTCCTTGTTTTTGGTGTGTTTTGTATGTTGTTTAGTTGACGCGAGGATTGAGTGGGCGAATCACGTATTTGTTCGTTTGGGTTGAAATTTCGAGGACGAAAAGTTTATAAGTGGGGGAGAGTTGTAACGCCCGTTTTTAATTAATATTATATTATATTAATATTTTCGAATTTCCGATCGATATTTGTCTTGCGACGAGAATATTCATATTAATTAATATATCTATTAATTTATCTGGCGACGTTGTGTTCGGTCCGGGTTTTATTTCGTTCGGTTCGGTAAAATATTATTCGGATCCGATATTTAATTTCCCGGAATTATTTTAATTGATTGAATTAATAATATTGGTAGATATTTTTGTGTGTTACTTTATAAGAATAAATTAGGGGTGTGAGGATTAATTGTTAGAATTGGGTTTTACTCCCTTGGTTGCTAGTAAGGAAAACAACCCATGAAACACTTTCCTTGTTTTTCTTTCCAACCTAGCACACTATAGCCAAACAAGAGCAAGAAGGGAAGTTAGTGGAAATAACCTTATAAAACCATTTCCGTTGTTTTTCTTCCCATTTTTTCAAACACACCAAAAATAGAAACTTGGGAGAGAAAAGAGAGGGTTTAGGAAAGAAGAAGAAGAAGAAGAAGAGGAGGAAGAAGGAGAACAAGAGAGCAAGAGAGGAAGCTTGGGGTTGAGCTTTGTAGAACCTTCATGGATCATCCAAGCTAGAGGTAAGGGGTTTGATCTTCCATTTCATTATAGTTAGGGTTTGATGATATATGTTAGATTTGGGGGAAAATTTGATAGGTTGATTTCTTGAGTTTTGGTTGTGTGAATGTTGAAATGATTTAGAAAGTTTGAGTTAGGAGTATAGAGTGTGAGTGTTTTGGTTCTAGCTTGCATAAATTATAAGTATTAAAAATGGAAGTTTTGGAATGAAGAAAATATAAACAGCAAACAATGAAAAACCAGAAAACAGAGAAAAGATAAGAAACTGTAAAACTGTGTAATTGCACGCAGGGAAGAAGAATTAAATTGAAGGAAGCAAGGAGGGGGAGGCGCCCACCTCCATTGTGTGGGGCGACCGTCCCCCTAGGTGAGGCAGCCACCTCCCTTCACTAGCATCAATGGGGATGTGCGTCCCTTAAGTGTAGGAGGAGTTCGGTTTTGCTGTTTTCCAATTTTTCTGTAAACTTGTTTTTCTGTTTTTCTGTCAATTGAACTTCCTGCATAATTGCTGGTAAATGGCTTCTGTTTCTCCCAAAAACTACAATTACACCTAGTAATATTTGGTAACCATAAAATATAATTAGGGGATAAGATAGCCGATTAAATTTAGAACCCGATTATGTTCCGATTTTTCCGATTTCGGTAAATTCGACGACGGAGCAAGTTGCTCCGAATTCAACAAAAATTGACGTGCTAGCTAAGTTCGACGTGTAGAACATAGTGGTGAGGTTAGTTTTTAGAAATTACGAGTTTGTACGAGACGACCCGAAATAAGCAAATTTACGGTAAAATTGAATAGGATTGTGTTTTAGTAGATTTAAGGCACGTATGGGCAATCCGTTTTCGACGTTGACGATTATGATTAATACCGGTTATTAGGAATGGTTTTCGCGATGATTATAGGTGTTTAGCTATTTTCCCGTTTTCGGAATTTAGTGAATTAATTGATGATGATACGGTGTGAATAAAAGTAAGATTTGCGACAGTGTATTTATTAATGAATACTTGTTGATATGCAATGCGATGATATATGTTCTTGTACATGATGATGTGATAATTAAATTGATGTTAATAAATGCTTCCGATTTGTGAATGCATGACTTTTGATGAATTTATTAGTGATGTTTGCATAATGCAATTATGATGCGATGATATATTTATCTTGTTTTGGATAAATTATGGCGATGTGGGCTTTATGCCAATTTGGATGAGCGATGATGATGTTTTTGTATTGTGTTGTTTTATTGTCGAGTCACATACATTTCATAAGCGAAGAGGGATTTTATGCCAAGCGATGATGGCTTTTATGCCAGGCGATGATGGCTTTTATGCCGAGCGAAGATCGGCTTTATGCCTAGTGTCCTTAATTACGGACAAAGCGATAGGTACCATATGCATAACATAGTCGTGTCTCATGGAGTCGGTTATGTTTATGTTTGAGTTATTTGGCGTTGGGTTTTTGTTGATTGATGGATGATATTGAATTGCGATGATATATGATGTGATGATGTTTGTGATGATGTTTGTGATGATGTTGTGATGATGGGCTTTATGCCACAAGCGATGATGGGCTTTATGCCAAAAGCGAAGATGGGCTTTAGCCAATTTGTGATGATTTGTTGATGTTGCTTATATTATTAGCATTATTTAATGTTGTTGATTGATGTTGTTGTTTAAGAATGTCGTGTTAATTAGTGATGTATTAACTCGTGACGATTTCGTGGTGACGGAGGGTTATGTGGTGTTGCGATGAAGTATGCCGATGAGGTTATGACGATATAGTGTAGATTATACACATTTGAATGACGATCGAAGTAAGTGAGATTTGGATATGTGTTGGAATGCATTTATTAACTTATATCCTTTACAATTCTAAAACTATATATATATATATATATATATATATATATATATATATATATATATATCATGCCTTTAATTATATGTTTTGGAGTATCTCATCCTTTACTTGTTTCGCCGTTACCTATATATTGGTAACGTGCAGGTTATGAAGATGAAGTTTATAGCTGCTGTTAGTCGAGTCACTGTCGCTCTGACACGTAGCACTCGGGGGGAATGTTTATGTTGTCTTGTTGTTGTTCTTTTGATTGTTTTTCCTTTTGTAAATAAGAATCATAATTTATGAAAAACATTATTTTGATGAGGAAGTTTAATAAACGAGATGTTCTATTTTTATGAATCAATTTATGTCTTCCGGCGATGCTATGTATCCGAGACTTATGCTTTAAAACAAACTGTTTAAAGTGATTTGGTTAGATGATGTGACGCCTCAGTATTTAATTTATGAAAATTTTAAATTACTCTGATTTTTGTATATAAAACCTTGGGTAGATTTGGGGCGTTATAGTTGTCGTTTTTCCGATCGATTTTTCGAGCTCTCTTCAATCCAAAAGTAAGGGTTGGGGTTCGAATTATATAATCGATTGTATGATGATTTTTATGTGGGATATAGGGTTGTATAATTTTGCTGTCAATTCTAGTTTTATGATGAAAACGGATCGATATGTGTTGAAACTATTCTGTCTGCCTCGGATGTTGTTGCACTGTGTTGTTATATTATTCATATTTGAATTTATGCTGGTAGAAATAAGTTATTTTCCGGAGAAAAAAATAAACGTTTTGGGTAAAACATAAGGAACAGGTAGTATTATGGTGATAAAGGCAAGACATGGTTTTTGACAATTGGTTATGTGACTAGAAACCTCTTAGGATAACGAACATATACCACTATTGTCTAATTAGAATTGATGTGGTGAAATATAATAATTATATTAGTTGATCTATCCATGTAGCAGTGTATCAAAACAAATAGCCATAGCAGAATAAAATAGCAGAACGAGTAATATTAGTAGCAGACTAGTTTTGTTAAGAGTAATTCATATCTAGAAGTTCTGATTGTCAGAAGCAGAAGTTCTGATGGTCAGAAGCAAAAGTTATGATGGTCAGAAGTAGAAGTTTTGATGGTCAGAAGCAGAAGTTTTGAAGGTCAGGAGCAGAAACTTCTGATATTGCCTCCAGAAGGAATTGAACTTCTGGAGGATAACTTAGTATTTTCTATGTTAGAGTTAACTTAGTTGTGAAATTATCTTAGCAGTGTTGTTATTTTGTTTGCGAATTCTCAGTGAAGTGTATTATTACTATATGTTGTTGTTGATTTATGTGAAGTTGTAGGATGTTTCAGTGACGATGTTTACCTCTATTTATTGGTAAAAAATTGTGATATAGGCTTATGCCTGGCGACGTGGTTTTGTTGTTTATGTTGTGTGTTGTGCATTATCAAGTTGCATTACATTGTATATTTTAGCGACGACTTGGATAGGCAAAATTTAGCGACAAAGGCTTATGCCTTGTTTGATGCCTCTATTAATTAGCAATTGGCGACGAGGGCTGAAGCTCTGACTGGTATCACATGCATGTGCATTGTTTAGAGTCGTATTATAAATGAATTCATTGTCGGTGATGTTGTTGTGATAATGTTGGTGATTGTGTCGTGATGATGATTTTGTTGCAATATGTTGTGGGTGACTTAATGTGAGTTTATGCTAACGTTGTGTTGTGACAGGTACTGTTGGAAAGCTGCGAAAATAGTAATTATAACTGTTATTATAATTGTTGTTATTTACTATGTTGTTTTGTTGATTGTTATGTTGTAGTTGGTTGAAGCGGTGAATATTGTATGATTCTAGATCTAATATATTAGTTATCCTACTTTTGCTTATATTTTTCGATATCTCACCCTTTCTATTTGTTCGTCGTTGCCTTTATACTGGTAACGTGCAGGTATCCAAGAATGAAGAATTAGTCGTTGTTAGTTCAAGTTGGTGTCTTGCTCTGATACGTAGCACTCGGGGGGATGTCCTGTCTATATCGTTCGTATTGTTGATTCTTGTTGTTATTAGTATAATTGTTGAACCTTATGCAATATTGTGAAATAAAAGTTGTTCAGTATTTTGGAAGTTGAACATGATCTTTCTAGTTATTTTGAGTGAATAAAGATGATCAGTTCTTTTAAGATGTATGAGTCATGAATTTCCGCTGCGTAATAAATAAAAGATTGTTTTGTGTTCAAAGATGATGTAAGTTATTATATGACCCTCTGAATACTAAAAGTGTTATGTATCTGTTATAATAAGTTTTATGTATTGTTTTAAAGTTGAAAATATGACATCCCATGTTTTGTTGAAAATTTTAATTAATCTGATTTTCGATATATTTCCCGGGTAGAATTTGGGGTGTTTCATTAGTGGTATCAGAGCAGGTCGGTCTGTCCGGCCAATGTTGTCTAATGTTGTTTACCTCCTTTGTACGCGATAAGTGTGTGGAAAACTGTCGATACTTGTTGTTTTCTTATTGTTACTGCAGGAGTTAGTTGAAACTAAGTGGGGGAGAAGCTTCGCTTCTCGGATGTGTTCGGTCGTGAGATATCAGATTAGTATGCTACTGATGGATACAGTGCAAATATTGTATGAGCTTTGCTATTTCTCGAATTCGAAGGTAATACATATTTAGGATTTTGGTTGTTTAACAAGTTGGAATGCCTTGGAAAAGAATGGTTGCTATAAGATAGAATTTAGTAAGTTGATGTTTAAGTAGGATTCTTATCAGGGAAATTCCTAGGAGAATAATCACGTGGGCTCCACTTGTGGATAAAATCAAAGCCATACTTGCTAATTGAAAAGGAAGGTTTTTATCACTAGGCGTAAGGATTACCCTGCTAAAGTATGTTATTTGCAACCTTAGTATCTTCATGTTTTCCTTTTATAAGGTGCTAGTGGAAATTTGGAAAGATATTGAAAAGATTCAACAAAGATTTATGTTGGGTGCGAAAGAGGATAGACGGACAATCCATTGGGTGAGATGGAGTAGAATCTGTAAGCCTTTTCTCTTGGGGGGGGGGGCTAAGGGTGAAGTGTATTGAAGACTTCAACTTAGCTTTATTATACAAATGGCAGTGGAGGATTTTAGAGTTATAGTAATATCAATTACATGTGTTTGGCAGAGGAAACTGTAACACCCTTCTAAAACCCCATAAATTAAATCAAAATAATTTAATTAATAAATTACACAAAGCACTGACAAGAATGTCACATGCTTCATAAAAACATCACTGATAAATATCTTGCTTCGTAACATAGACTTCTCAACATTTATAATTCATCCCCTTTCGGAATATCACCTCAATTATCATTTACTACGCAACGGGATATTATTCTCAACCTAATTTCATTGAAAAATCTTTTTAAAGGAACATCCTCATATTCATCATCCATGAATCACAGCTCAAAATAACTTAACATTGTTAAAAAAAACTTATAAATCATGCCAACGAATAGAAAATAAATCTCAAATTAAGCATTTTTGTCCCCGATGTCACATATCAGAGCAAGACCTTTTTCATTCAACATAAACAACTAAACAACACACTCTGAATCTATCCTCTATGTTTCAACTAACTACTCATGATCATCTGCGTGTTATCCACGTGGAGGAAACATTTAAATAGAAAGAGTGAGTAATCATATTCATTATAAGAGATATACAGAATAGACATAGTAGTTGAACACATCATCATACGACATACAATCCCTAAATATCATCATAAAGAGCATTTTGTACTCACACATTCATGTCATTATAACACATGCACACCTTTATCATAACTCCTCTAATCATCAAGTAAAGTCAATTAATACTCAAATCATAACTTCATCATAATATCATATATTCAACAGTCATGTAATGTCACATAGGATGCAATCAACATAGACTCGTGCATTTGGTACCAATTCTTTGATGAACATTGATTAATCACTCTCTAAAGATCACCACCATATGATTGATTCTCTCTTGGAACTAGAGTACAACGTAAAATGCACTCAATCCACACAATGGGATTAAGGCCAATACTGGACCAATGTCCTAACAACAGTGGACTTACGTCCTATTGACATGAAGGACCAACCTCCTAATGCTATGAATTCATGATGCATATACATTAGTTGTACAACGTATTATCATCATAACACAACAACTCATCATAGTATCAACAACTCACCATGCAATATACATCTTTATAACTTATCGCATACAAGTCTAAGTCTATTATAGAATAGGTACCAGAATATACATTATTTTACTCATTTTATTCCACCAAATTATAGCTCATCACGTTAGATTTACAACCTTCGAACGACGGGTTAAACAAAGTTCAAAAACTCAAGTTATGACATTTACAAAAATTGCAAATAGTTCTGCTCGCCAATACTTCACCCAACAAAACTGGCATTTTTGCCTCATGCTCGCATGGCGACATGCTCGCCTCTTGCTCTCCTAGCGATGCATGAGGGAGATTCGTCCACCTATACATTTTCCAGGAGCACCCATATTTTATTTTTCCCTCGCCTGTAGTCTCGCCCGACGACGAATGGGCATAGACTCTTGCCCAGCGACGCATTCGCTCGCCTGACGAAGGGTGCGAAACATCAACATCGTTGTTGTGATTTAAGCACTGCACCAGTCTAAAATTCTACACGATTTCATACAGGAACATACCCAAATTCACCACAGATCAACATGTTATCATACAACGGACAACAATACTTCATTACATCATAACGAACATCAATTTATAGTATTCTACACATCATAGTTCACCAATTTCATCACAAATCATCATATTATCAATTTATCATAAAACCCCAAACAACCTACACACATCTAAACCCCATATCAATTATAATGACAAATCACCCCTTACCTTTGATTCCTAGCGAGTAATCTTCTCTTTGAGTTATCCACTGAATTCCTCTGAGTTCCTCAATGCCCTAGTTCTCATTCACCGCTTCACTCCTATAACACGATCGGATATAATGAATTATTTTTCCTCTTTTCTTTGTTTAACTTTTAGACCCCTAATAAGAACTTCCCATCTTACCCTCAATAACTTCTCAACAATAATTCCCTTGTCTTTATTATTTCTACACCACCATTTATCTCAATTTTAATAGTAATAATAATAATAATAATAAATAAATAAATAATTCTAAATAATTATTTACTAATGATCTAATTTACAAAATCACCTACAATCTCCTTAATTCAACAGTACCCCCACAACATAACATCACAACACATATCATACTCAACAAAACATCATATATTCACCATGACTTCACAAATATTCATAATAAATCAATTAAATATAAAATTCTAAAAATTGGGGTGTTACAGAAACCCAAGATAGTAAGAGGGTGAAATTAGATTTGTGGGATGATCTCTTTACTAATGTGAAGATACTTATTGGTAATGTTTTTAATTTTTCAAGGAAGGTGAAATATAGCTCAGGATGTGGGAAGTTCATTTCTTTATGGCATGCGGTTGGTGCGGGGAGTATTGTTGAGTTCTATTTTTCTTGATCTTTATCATGTTAGTACGAAGAAGGATGAGATGATAGAAGGTATGGGTAGTTGGATTTATTCGGTTGAGAGTGAGAGGATTGTGGTTTAGGAAGTGAGCTCGATGATAATTTGATACCTAGAAGAATTGTATTTTTTTAATCTTTAGAATCAGGCTTATTCGTCGAGAGACGAAATCAATAAATGTATTTGGGCACCAGAGTCAAATCAAGGTTGCACTATCAAGACAGTTTATGAAACGTTAGTTGGAGGTCACAACTTGATTGAAGAAGACGATGGCAAGCATGAAACATTCAAATTTCTTTGGAGATTGAAAGTTCTCTTTAGAATTAAAGTTTTTTAGTGGAGATCCTTCCTCAACAGAATTCTTAGTAAGGATCAGTTGCAAAGGCGCGAGATGTTTAGAGTAATCAGGATCTTTTTATGTGTTTTGCTTTCAAGAGATGGATAATTTAGATCATTTGTTGACCAATTGATGCTTTTCCAAGATAGGGTGTCAGGAAATGGAAAATTGGGCAAGATTGCAGTTGAGGGACGAAGAAATTATTTGGGAGAACTTTGTGAATTATTACAGAAAATTTGTTAAGTTCAAACTTTTAAAGGGGAAGGAAGCCTCTGTTTGGATGACAATTATGTGGTGTATATGGATTTTATATGAATGATATTCTATTCTAAGGTTTGATAGCCAACGTTTATGGTTTAGTTTGGTCGATAAAACTTGTGTTGTGAAAATGGTCTGTTTTAGAAAATACTTCTTATTCTAATTCTAACTTTTATGAGTTTTATAAAAATCCTGTACCATGTCTAGCATAAACATAAGGTGGTGTTAGTTTGAAAGTTTTATATTTTTTGATGTCTTTCGAATTTTTTATAATCAGGTTAGAGAATCTTCAATACACTGTTAACCAATCCTTACTTAAAGAAAAAAAATGCAATAAGTTAAACTTATTTCTGACATTCTTTTTAGTATTAATTTTACCATTTGAATTTTTGTTATTCAAACTCTCAAACAATTAAACTTTTATGTTCAATAAATAAAAATTTAAATTCAAAACTAATTGCAGTACTTGTGTTTGATACGATCACAATATTATTTGCAACAATCCAATATACTTTTCATATCATGTATAAGTTATAAACAACTTTCATACTTAGAGTTATATCGTTTTATTGTTGCTCTAATTTATACTTTACCTTAACTATGCATTACATTGGGTTCGCCATATTGTTTACACCATATATTGTTTGAATTAGACACTAATAGTAAGCACTCTAGGTAGGGAAGGAGTTACTTTAGGTCAAATCCTCTAATAAATCACTCTCATCAAAACAAAATATTAGGAATTAGTACTTTAAACATATAATAATCTTGAATGATAGAATGAATAGCAATAGGGGTGATGTATGTGTGATTTATTCTACCTTAAATTTATGCATTTACCACCGCATGGGATTAATTTGATGTTGTTTTTCCGCTATTTAACATATATTAAAAGATTGTCTAAACGACTTAAATTATTATTTTTTAAAAAATATTTTATACTACACTTTGCACATTTTAATAACTAACAAAATAACTCTTAATTTTTTTACTTTTTTTATTTCATGCACCAATTATCAACTTTCATTAGTCCAAATTAAAAAACCTCATTTTCTCATCTTACACTACTTTCTCTTTTCTCTCTTCTCTTTTTATTTTATATAATTATTTAATACATAAAAATTGATTCTTTTACAATTACTTATGTCATTTTAAATTTATATTTTAGGACATATTTTATCTTTTCTATTTGTTTATTATCACTAAAATACTAATTAATCTATTATTTAACTTTAATAAAATTAAAAAAAAATATTTTATGAAATTGAGTAATACTACATACTTTCTCCGTCCCAAAATATAAGAGAAAAAGAATAAAAATCACACTTATTAAGAAAAGTAAAAACACAATTATTTGACTTGTGGTTTTTTTGAAATAAAGTGTTTTAGAAAATGTAAAAATAATTCTAATTAGTTGTTGGTTATAGAAAATATGAGAGAGAAAGTAAACTAAATGCATTTTTCATTTAATTTTACTTTGAAAATGATAAAAGTGGTTTTTTCTCTTAGATTTTGGGACAAAAAAATGCATTTTTTCTCTTATAATTTGAAGTAGATGGAATATCATTCACACAATTATCTTTTTATTTTACGGGTCATTATCAAATTATTACCATTATTTTCAAATGTTAATTTTTTCCTGCATTTCACAAATTTTTTTTTAAAAAATTACTTAATACGTTGAGTTTATTTTAATATTACGTAATTCAATTTAAACTCACATGTGTATTTAAATACATCATTTGTCAAGTTTACTATTATATTTTGTATAATTATTCTATTTGTTGTAATATTTTGATTTCATAATTTTTCATTGTACTTTTCCATTAAATATTAATTAATTTGTTATTTAAATTTAATAAAATTAAAAATATATTTTATGAAATTGAATATTACTACATATCATTCACACAACTAACTTTTTCTCTTACGGGTTACTATCAAATTATTACCATTATTTTTAAATGTTAATTTTTTTCTTCCTCCATGTCACAAATTTTTTTTTTAAAATTACTTAATACATTGAGTTTATTTCAACATTACGTAATTCAATTTAAATTTACATGTGTATCTAAATATATCATTTATCAAGTTTACTATTATATTTTGTATAATCATATTATTTATTATAATATTTTGATTTTATAATTTTTCATTATACTTTTTAAATAAACACGATTTTTTTATAAATATAAAAAAATTGTTTAGTAAATATTAAAATAAATTCAGCAGGAAGACAAGTGTAGCCATTCTTGGGGCCATCAGCAAATGAGTATGCAGGTGTACTATCAGTGTTGCTTTCAAGTGCCGTGGAAGTATGAGTTTTTCAGTTTTTCTACGGGCACGTGAACAAAAATTAAGAGGTAAAGCACCTACCACAAAGCACAAATTAAGAGGTGTAATATATATAGATGCATGCTACCTTTCACGGCCGACCCCGACAATTTCGAGGCCCCGTCCCAATTTTTAAAATTAGTTTCAATAGATAAAAATATTATATTATATTATATTTTTTGAAAAAATATAACACATTTAAATAATAAATGTGAGGTTTCTATTTTTTGATGGTCCTGAGACATGGACCTTGTTGACCGGATTCGGGACTGTTACACTATTTTATATAACTTACTAATAGTTACATATTAATATTATACTATGTTCATTAAATTATAAATGTATTAACCAACTTTTACACTATATTAACCAATTTTATTTTACTATTTAATATTTTTTTACGTTTGAGAATCCATTAACCAAGTTATGATTGTATTAACCAATTTTATATATAGTATTAACCAAAGTCTGATGTATATATACTAAATTTTGTGTCAGAATACATATTAACCAAATTTTATACTGTATTAACCAAATTTTAATATTGTATTAACCAAAGTAATTTTAGAGAAAAATATATTAATAATGCCAAAATATTATGTATACGTATACACTGTTCATGTGTTTGGGAATGGCTTAAGTGATTTGTTTTTGTGTAACTTTGGTAACATTTCTTTACCCATCACAAAAAATATCAAGATAACTACTTCAATTCTTTAGTATCAACTTCATTAAACTGAACTTTTCTAATCGCCGTCCTTTAACCACTTGCACCTGGAATTTTGTTTGATCATGGAATCTTTATTCCTTAGATTTTGCCAAACCTTGTTTTGGGCCTCCAATCTTTTGTTAGCCAAATCAGAACACAATTCGTGAAAATTTCACTTTGTACCCCGACATTTTAATCTGTACCTCCGCTACAGTAATTTTTTGACGAAAATACCCTCATATAAAAAGCATAAGATTTTAAAAAAAATTCATTTTTCACATCTCCTCTAAAAGTGTTCCGAATTCTCTCAAAGTACATTGCATTCCGGAACAGTTTGGTCAAGTCTTCCGGTTCACAAAAAAGCACTCCGGAACACATCCAGTAAGTGTTCCGAAAATTTTACCAAACCGGAACACTTTTAGGAAGTGTTCCGGTTTGCAATATTGCATTCCGGAACACTTTCTAAAAGTGTTCCGAAATTCATTCCGGAACACTCTCCCTAAGTGTTCCGGTTTGGGTTTTTTTCTCTTTTTTTTTTTTCTTCATATTTTTATGTTATTATTATTTTCAGAATGCCTCGACGATTAGGCCCTGACGGACGACTCCCTCGGAGAAATGATGGTGCATCTGGATCACATCCTCCGGAGGTGCCTAGGGGATTCCCGGGTGGACCATCTGATTTATCTCTGTTAGTTAGATACGAGCAGCACTGTGCTCGACATTTGTGGTATGGAGAGGTAAGTAAATGAAACTTTAATCTGAAATGAATTAAGTTAATTTTTAGCATAGTTTATTAATATGTTACATTTTTTTCAACATTTTTTTTCAGGAAAGAGGACCGAAAAAACAATTAAAATGTCTTTGCATCAAAAACTCAAAGAATGGGTTCCCGCAACTCCCAGAGAGATGGAAAGGTCGGTGACAAATTCGGTATTGCACATTTGCAAAGATCTAGTATGACAAAGGTAGATCCGAATTTAATCCTTGCATTTGTAGAGATGGCATTCGAGACATCGTCATTTCACATGCCATTTGGTGAGATGCGATTACTCTCGATGACGTATCTTGTATTCTCCATCTCCCTATTAGAGGTATTTTCTGGACTCCCCAGCATGTCATTGAAGATGATGTTGCTGAGCTTGCTGTGACATATTTAGGAGTGTCACGTAGAAAAGCCACGACTCAAGTTCGTGGCAACAAAGGTGCCTACTATAAGTTGGAATGGTTGTATGATACCTTTATTGCCCATAGAGCTCTTAATAATTGGGCATATGCGACCAGAGCTTACTTGATGATGTTAGTAGGTTGCACTATTTTTGCCGACAAGACGTTTACGCTTGTCGAAGCAAAATATATATCTCTTTTTGCGGACTTGGAGGGTGCTGGAAGATACAGTTGGGGGGCAGCTGCATTGGTGACACTGTATGATTCACTTGGAGATGCATGTATGTTTGGCACCAAACAACTTGCTGGTTATCCGACTCTTCTTCAGGTAATTCATTTATTATTTATTATTTATTGTCTAGATAATTTTTATTTATTATTTATTGTTTGGATAATTTTTAATTATTATTAATTGTTTAATAGCGTAAAAAATATAACTAAAATGTTATTTATAATTTTTATTGACACAGTGTTGGATCAATGAGTATTTTCCTAGAATTGGAAGAGTAGTGGAAAACTGGCATCCAAGTGAGAACGTTGGAAGGCCGAGAGCGATGAGATGGGCATACAAGCAAGGAGCGTTGAAGGTGGATGCATTGCGAGTTGTCCTCGATAGATTGACACCGGTTGACGTGGTGTGGCGTCCATTTGAGGATCATAGGCAGTTTCGTGTGTTCGACGAGCTTGCTTATTTCAGAGGAGGACTCTGTTGGGGAGGTACTTATGTATTATATTTGGCTGACAAATGTTTACGTCAGTTTGGTCTTATTCAGTATATACCACGTTCACCCACTGATATTATTGAGGCGGATGTGGATGTTAACTGGATTGGTTACGACCAAAGTGTTGTAGACGTAGTTGGTCACACAACTGCTGTCACATTTCCCTCCGAGACTGTGGAAAATTATTTGGACTGGTATTATCGGGTGTCACACCCTCGATTGGTACCACCGCCGGTTGATGAACCAAGACAGGTGCCAGTTCCACAGTTTGCAACAGGGCCATCCGATCCTAAGTTGGCTCGTATCTCTGCATTAATTCATCGTCATCTACAAAAATTTGTTGTTGAAGAGGATGATCCGCAGTTTGCGGATTTATTTACCGCGTTGCATTTATGTAATGAAGAGTGATTTTATGATTTATGTAATTTTTAGTAACTCTTTAAATATTTGTCTTTGTCTTCAAATATTTATATGACTTTTTATATGTTATCATTGGATTTATGCGTTATTTCTCTTTAGTGTATGTTATCATTAATTTATCATTGAATTCATTCGAATATTTGGATGAATAAAAAAAACGTCTGTTGTAATGCTTTGTTACATTTCATAACAATTTAGTTCTACATTACACAAAATACATTACACAAAATAGGATTATTCTAAGCAAATATAAGAAGGTAAAACTGGCGAAAGATGTAGCCATAGTTGCAATCGTCCCGCTAATGATACCATCAATGCAGTTGCATCCGTGTGACGAAACTTCTTTCAATCTGTAGGCACCGGGGGTAAGGGGAATCCATCTTTCATGTTTACCTGAGTATAAAAAACAATTAATCCAACACTTTGTATAGTAAATAATAATTGAAAATACTATTATCGGATATATAAATTATTACCTGAACCCAATGGTTGCCGTTGACTAAACCTATACACCAAATAGTAGGATTATGTGAAGGTGATGATGTCAAAGGAAAAAATGTCAAGCAGGGATTGCCTAAATGAACAAGAATGACATTATAGTGGTTCGCTATCAAGTAACCCATGTCTGGTAGTGTCAACCATTTCTCCTTTGGCTGTATACCAGTGGACTGTGTCATCAACCCGCTTCTCACTGCTGATAGTCTATCTCCGAATAACTTCTCATACAAACTCTTCTTGTCCCTTATTTCCATGTCCAACTCTTGACGAACCATTGTCCAACCATCCTGACTATACCCATGCAACGATGCAATGACTCTAAATCCACAATTACCATCTGATTCAACATCCACAATCTCCTGAATATATGATCTAAGAAATTAACATTATAAATATTAGTGCATTATACATACATAATATAATAATAAACATAAAATAATTAACACTATGAATATTAATGCATAATAATTTTATATGACTGATATGACTTGGGCGAAGAGTGTAGTCTTCTTGTGGGTTTTTGATTTTGATTCCCTCTTTGATTGGGATTTACGAGACTTTTGTGAAGTTTGAGATGCTTGTTCAACATACTCATCTGTGAAGGATCCTGTAAACATCATACCAACTGGTTTCTTCCCTTTCTTCTTGACTCCTCCTTGGTTTTATTTTGTCGGTGGTGGACATAAGGAAGTTGTTGCGGGTAAGCAATTTCACCACACCTACTTCTTAATGCTCTTTTCCGACAACATCGATGATCTATACTTTCTCCATATTTCTTCCATTACATTATTCATGTGGGTCTCGATCCATCTTCTCCTTCGCTGCAATTCACCTTCCATACTTAACTTCCTCCAATGATCATGAACACTCTCAATAGGTATAGGTACACCACTAACCACATATCTACCTAACTCACAAGCACAAGGTAACCCATAATTTGTTCTATGAGTACACCTACATATTTCTCTAGAAGTTCCAACATAATCAACTCTCTTTAACTCTTGTGCAATGCGTCTCAGAGCAGCTCTAGAAACAAAACTACGCAGCTTACCATACAATGGACTAACATGTGCATGCTCAACTTCATAAAAAAAAATTTGAAACGAAGCACGAATGTTGCCTATTTGTATCCTCAGGTTGTTGTTCATAGCTTCCCAACAATTGACCATGTCACCTAGACTATTTCCCAACATCTGCTTTAGCTTCCTATGAGCGTATTCAACCCTAAAAATGAATGCATAACAAATATATAACATGATATTAATGCATAATATATATAAAAAATATTAATGCATAATATATATATATATATATAACAATATATAAAAATATTAATAACAATATATAAAAATACATATATAACAATATATAAAAATATTAATAGCAATATATAAAAAATAATAATAACAATAAAATAAAATACATACCGATTAGTCGTGGTGTTGCCCAAATGAAGTACTCAATCAATCCATGCTCCAACGAATCTATGTCTATGTGGAATCAACCACGTGTCTTTCACATAATCAATAAAGTCGGCACAATTAAAACAGGCTTGCTCAAGTTGTTCCAACTTTTGAGCATACTCAACCTCGTCACTAGCCCACACAACTTCCTCCCATAATGTGTCAATGGTCTCTTGCATTTCTTTTACCACATATTGCTTGCAATGCATCCCAACATTTTTGTTAATATGAAAACGACATAGCAAATTTTGTGTAGTAGGGAACGCAATTTCCACAGCTTTCATCAATGCTAGATCTCTATCCGTCAAAATCACTTTTGGACGCAGATCTTTCTGCACAAACAATTCCTTCAGCTTCTCCAAGACCCAACAAAAACTATCTGTCTGCTCAGACTCCATATAAGCAAATGCAACAGCAAAAGTCAACTCCGTCGATGTCATGCCAACAATTTCAAAGAGAGGTTGCCTATATTTGTTTGTCTTATATGTGCTATCCATAACTAAGACAATGGGAAAAATATTCAGCAACTTGATGGAGTCTGAATGCGCCCAAAAAATATCTCTCACAATATCCGAACCATCTCTTTTTCTACTCCAGTAGACATATCCTGCATCCTCAATTAGCTTTAGCAAATGTTGTATCTCAGATCTTGGACCCCTTATCTCTTTTTGTATCACACTCTTCTGCTTATAAATTTGAGTGATCCGAGTGATATTTTCAGGATTTCTCTCTTGCAGGGAAGTCAAGATGTGTCTAGGAGGAACATGTCTCTTTGTTAAATCAAAAACATGTTGTTTTTCATCTGAGGTCAACTTGCCAACAAACGCATGCCCTTCAAGCCTATTAGGTAATCCATGATTATGAACTCCACACTTTACATCTACCTTCCATCCCAACCCATCTTTTGACGGAGTCGATCTTATTTTGAACGGACATCCACATCTCTTAGTTACGCTCTGAGTTCCACTTTTATCCTTGTATTTTCCGCCTCTATCACACCCAAAAATTATCTTGTTCCTCCTTTCTCTCTTGCCAGTTTCAGTGTCGAACGCTTAATAATAACGGTGATTTTATTTCTTAATCCAACTTCTTTGATCCAACTAATAACATCTTCTCGTGTAGCGAATGTTTCTGTTATAGTGAATACATCTGTCGTATCTATGGAGGACTCGTTTTTTTGAATTTCCATACCTGAAAAAAATAAAAAAAAAATAAAAAAAGCGTTCCGGAACACTTTAAGAAACTGTTCCGGTTTACATCCTTTACAAACCGGAACACTTTCTGAAAGTGTTCCGGTTCGCACTGTCTACAAACCGGAACACATTTAAGAAGTGTTCCGGTTTGTTATACAATTTGGCATTCATTCCGGAACACTTGCACAAAGTGTTCCGGAATGGTTTTTGTGAAACTCGGAACACATTTAAAAACTGTTCCGGTTTGTATTTTTACATACCGGAATACTTACTGGAAGTGTTCCGGAATGTGTTTCGGAAGTGTTTTTTTGGACCGTTAAATTTTGTCTTTTTCGTAAATGGTAAAAGTCAAATAGTAAAATAATTAAATTATATTTAGGATAAAATTGTCATTTTAAAAAAAGTGTGGGGTACAGAATTAACTTGTGGAGGTACAAAGTACAGTTTTCCCAATTCGTATGCCCTATACAACTAATTGGTCTAGATTATTTAGGTCTTCAATTGATTTTTCAAAACCTAAATTAATCTTCCTGAAAACATCCATATCCTATACTTTTAACTTTTTTATCAAATTCTTGAGATTTTCTTTAAAGATTAACATCTTCACGCCTCAGATAGTAAAAGATGTAAAAAAAAATTCAAAAAAGTTAAGCAAGTCCGGATGATCAATCCAAGCCGAGAAAAAATTGAATGGCTTGGCCCCCAGTTCAGATTACTTGCTTTGATTATTATTGGACAAAGGTCCAAAAAATCTATATGTCTAACCATAGACCTTTAATGTTCTATTTTTCAAAAAGCCCTTCATATATTAGGAACTCATCAGACCTGCTCATCGAACTCCTTTTTGTATTAAACCAAGTGAGCTTGCTTCTTACAACTGGAATGCTAAACTATTCCATTTCTTCAATAAAGTCCCCAAATTCCTGCTCTCCCTTATGTTGTAAGATAGCATTTAAACACTGAATTGATAACATCCTTCGCATGAACCCTTTCTCTATTTTATTTATCTCTTCATTCAAGGTGCTTAATCTCAGTCATATATTTGCAATATATGTTATCTCCTCTAATACCCTAGTCTGATGCTTTCTTCCAAGATATGATATCGCTAGCATGAGGAGGTTGAGTTCTTCTACAACCATTTTCTTTTAATATTCTTCTTCTCCTTTCTATGGCTCATTTGCTTCTTGATTCTCCATTGCATTCATGACTATAATTCTCCTTATATTAATTTTTTAAATATTTTATTCCCCTATAAAAAAACTAATTATTAAGTCTCTGTCGTATTTTATGTTTTTTTGAGGTCTCCCGTAACAAAATATTCTAATTTGCATATGTGACATTGAAATTATGATGTGACAGTTTTTAATTGTTGTCACGTCATTAAAACTAGACCCAATATTTTAGAATTAAAATTTATAATATATAATTTCTAAATAAATATTTATAAACAAAAATAATTAAAAACGTTTAATTATTATAAAAAACTTTAAATAATAATAATAATAAATTTTTAAATATTTATAATGACGTGACATCAATTAAAAAAAATGTCATTTCATAATTTCAATGTCACTTATGAATATTAGACTATTTTATCATGAAGGATCACTTGAAATATGATATTGGAGGACCTAATAGTTGGGTTTTTTTATAGAGGGATTAAAATGTTAAAAAATTTAATATAGGAAAACCAAAAGCACATTTAAGCTTAAAAGATTATACGAACTAAACTAAATTATTTTAATTTTTCTAAAATCGAGCTGAAGCAAAATTATTGGTTTAATATACTGGTTTGAAATTTCGAACCTTATCAAACTATTAGATGACAGTCTTTACCAAACCAAACCATTTGTTAAAAATGTCAAATCATTATATTTGTTTTTGAATATTTTTAATAAAAGAACATTTTAAACTTGTAACATATAAATTTATAAAGAAAAAAATAAAACAACCCATATAATAACCCAATAAATTACAAATCTTGAACTAAATTTAAACAAACAAAGCATGATTACACTAATCAAACACATAAACTTTTGATTTTGAATACTTCATTTAGATACATTATATAGGTGTGGTAGAGAGATCTAGCTAGAAAGGTGAATGACATGATTCATTTTACCAACTTGAACTTCAAGTGATTCCAAACGAGGCTCCAATACATCAAGCTTCTCATTCAATGATGATATAGATTATATATAGTATTTAATCAATTTTATTTCCAAAGATTTCGTCTCAAGTGTGATATATTCCAACACTAGAACTGATATTTGGAATGATCTATACACTCGTTTCTTGCAAAGGAATGAACCTTATGTTTCAAAATCTCATAATAATGTTATTTTTCTTGTTGTTTCCATTTATGCAAACAATTTCGTTGATGAAAATTCATGGACTCTAGGATAGGACATTTTATCTCTTATAAAGTTTTAAAATTTATGAGCAATAAAATTCCTTTTTCCGATAGTCCTGTTTAAGATACACTAAAAACAAATTAACTTGCTTAAATATAGATAAATTTAAATATAATAAACTTCTAACATTTTTATTTCACAAAACGATGAACACATATGAGTTTTTTTTGTCTATCCCTTGTTGAGAGAGATGTTACAAATACAAATATTTTGATTCCTATAGAAAACTCTAAAGTTTTGTCATGAAGTTTGTAAGGGAAAAGAGGTAATGAAAGGACTTTTAAATATATAAAAAATGGATGATAGAATGGAAAGAATTAAGATATTTGAAAGAGACGGTTTTTGAGGGCTTATTTTTCTTATAATACAAAATTTCTCTAATTTGATGAAAATAAAAAATTTATTAGATTGATGATTTTGGAGGGTTTAAATAAAAATTGCTATAATAATTTAAATATTCAAAATATATTAATAAGTAGTATTCATTTATCAATATACAAATACAAATTCTCTTTCTAAAAAAAGTCTTAAATTTTATATTTATTCCTCTTTATTAATTTCCTTTCAAACACACCCACACCTCTCCCCCTTATCCCTCCTAAAAAATTCTAAAAAAACGGGCATATATTTTAAGGGTGTTATTTACTACACCTGCAGTTCTCACACACTCTATAAAAACCCCAAAATAACATTTGTATAATTTAACTTTTAAAATATGAGTGTGTCTAAATGATGTGAATTTCAACATAGTATCACACTCATATTTGTTTAAAAAAATGATTCGGATTTTAATCTCTGGATTACCCTTGCATGCATTTTAATCTTTGATTATTACGCGCTCCCAGCTTCAGCCCAACCGTTAGGGCTTTTCTGGACGATTGAAATTGTGTGCGACGCTTTAGGCGTGCCACCCTCCTTTGGTATGTTTTTCTATTTATAAGAGTCTAAAGGTGCAGGGAGTGGGGTTGGGTCTCTTTAGTGGGGCATCCTGGTCGTGGCCCGTTTTAGGAATATACCTCCAATTTGAAGAATTATAAGGACAAGATTATATGGGTTCACGGCCAGGAACAATATCCCTTAGTGTTGTACAATGATGATGGGACTTATCACTTTCCCCTTTGTTGGACCTAACAACCATACTCTATTGCGGGTTATGATCTTGATAAGCTAGATAATTTTGAGAAGTTGGTGGTGGATACCTTTGATGTGATTAAGGTGTTATGGGTCCGTGATATTTTAAATCACGAGAATGATGATGTGAGTTTGTGGAGTTTTCTAGGTAAATGAAGTCGTATTTTTCCTCTTGTTTCACCCATGGTGTGTATTTGTTTGTAAATTTGGTTTGTATTCATTTCTCTGTAGCTAAGATGGTGTACTTTGATTTGAAAACGAGAATGTTATTGTTGGCGAAGGCCAAAGCTCAGCGCGGCGAGGGTGCCAGAAAGAGTGATTTTTTTGGGCTCGTGGTCTGTACTCAAAGGAAGAAAAAGAATGGTGTGGGGGAGGTGTTTTCTCAAGGGATACCTATTTTGGCTAAACCTTCATCTTGTCCACCTACATCCTAAAAGAAGAAGATGGAACTTGGAAAGACACACGTGGGGTCCTCTAAGCTGGTCGGTGGTCATTAACTTGAGTGCTTTTTGGGCGGGACTTCCATGGGGTAGTAGTAGGAAATCTCCCTTCCCGATCTTCTCTATTCAGTTTTTGGGATTCTTCTTTTGATAACTTTCGTCTTATGTATGACTTTATCGCCTGTGATGGTGATGTGGAGAAGGAGAAAGTTATGGGTGCTAAAAAATTGACCCAGACCATTGGAATTCATTTGTTGAAAGACGTGGTTCTCATTCGTGCCCTATTTGAGGTCTCCGACTCTTCCGAAAAGAAAAAAAATGAGTTGGAAAAAGCTTTCTAAGGTTAGGGTGTCACAAGATTTGAAAAATGTAATGTTGGCGTATGCTAATGATCGTATGATTGTTATGGAGAAAGAGTTCCAAGAGTTGAAGGCGTCTAAAAAGTTGGTGGATTTCGAGTTAGATTTCGCCCTTGGGAGGTACCGGATCTAAAGATCCAGCTTGATGAGAAGGACAAGGAGAAAGAATAATTGAACGAGAAGTTGGAGATTGCTATGATGGATGGCCTATTGGTTGGTGATCACGGTTTCAATAAGGCCAAACAACAAGAATTATTTCTCTATCCTAAAGTTGACCTGTCTGTGATTGGTTATTTTAAAGTGATCTGTGATGGTCAAGTAGTGATGGAGGAAGAAATGGATACCACTCTCGAGCTGGAGAATGTTGAAGACACTCCTCCTACTCTGACGATCGCGGCTGACAAACAAAGTGGTCCTGACGAGACTTCAGACAAAACTCCTCTAAAAAATGATTAATGTGTTCTTAGATCTTTTTACTTTGCCGTGAACATGTAGTTTTGTCTTCTTCTTTTTTGTATGTGGGCTTGTTTGGGCCCATTTGTTGTAATGGCATAATGCCTAGACAATTCTGCCTTTTGTTTAATTTGTATGGTGTTTTGACTTATGATTTTGTCTTAAGTTTTTTCTTTAACTTATTGGGTGTGCTTGTATTAGCATGAGTGAGCGAGCCCTACAGACAATGCTTTTGTATGTGCCTTAGTTAGAGTCTTGGATAGCCTCTTCGGTTGATTCAGAGAAGGTAGTTCACTTCTTGTTTTTTTACGGGAAAACAAAGTCCTTGGTTATTTAGCTTTTCCTCAAGTAGGGAAGTTGTCTCGTATTTTGGAGTCTAATGATCCTACCATATATTTGGTGTTTTGTGAATCACCACATGACCCTCTGTGTGTGATGAGTCCCTTGAGAGGAACAAAAGAGTTTGGTTATTAGCCCGCCCGAGAATGAGCGGGTTCAGAGCCCTCCTAGGAATGACCCTAAGTTTGGTTCATAGTCTTCCTAGGGGTTAACTAGTTCATAGTCTTCCTGGGGGTGACCATAGGTTTGGTCCACAGCCTGCATAGGGATGAACTAGTTCAGAGCCCGACTGGGGATGACCCTAAGTTTGGTTCATAGTCTTCCTAGGGGTGAACTGGATCAGAGTCTGCCTAGGGGTGACCATAGGTTTGGTTCAATGCCCGCCTGAGGATGATCCTAAGTTTGGTTCAAATACCGCATGGGGATGGACTGGTTCAGAGCCCTAGGGGTGACCATAGGTTTGGTTCAGAGCTCGCTTAAGGATGAAATGTTCATATCCCGCCTGGGGATAACCATAAGTTTGGTTCACAGCCTATTTGGGTATGAACTAGTTCAGAGCCCACTTAGGGGTGACCATAGGTTTGGTTCAGAGACCGTCTATGGATGAACTTATTCAGAGTCTGTCTCGGGTGAGCATAAGGAGAGTACGATCAATGAGAGTGGTGTCGTTGTATAAGATAAAAGAAAATATTTGTCAATATTGTGAGTGCCTCATTAAAAACCTACCCTTTTAAGGGAAAATAGTGTGCCTCATGGCCGTTTATTCATCAATATCATGGGTGTTCTTTACAAATTTATTGAAAACACATAACAATTTTAAATATAATTAATTGAAATAGTATCTTAAGCTTTTTGAGTTCCTTGTACACGCTGTGAGAAAGCTCCTCTTTCACCCTGAAAAGGCCTTCCCAATTAGGCTACAACTTTCCCTTTTTAGCTGAATCCATGACCTTGCGTAGGACTAAATCACTTTCGCATGACCCTGCATCTCACCTTAGTGTTGAAACGCCTTTTTGTCCTCTGTTTGACCGCATACTCATGAATGTGTGCTATATCCTTGATCTCTTCGTGAAGGCCAACATTGATTTGGAGACCGATCTAGTTGTCTTGCTTGTCGAAATGGGTTTTCTCCATGTCGAGTTATTGATTCCCAGCAGTAGCATTGCGTCTAACCCCTATACCATTCTGAAAAGAGGTTTATTTTGTTGACGAATGAGGAGTCATATGGTATGACCAAATGATTTCATGCAACTGCTCTTCCCATAAACCTTTGGCTTCGTCCAACTTTTTCTTCATACCTGTCAGATCACCTTATTGGCGGCCTCTGCTTGTCCGTTGTACTGAGGGTGCTTGACAAAGGAGAACTTGTTCTATATCTCGAGGTGTGAGCATAACTCCACGATAGGCGTGTTGGCGGATTGTGCACCATTGTCAAATATGATTATTCATGGGAGTCCGAAACGACATATGATGTTTCCCCACTAGAAGCGGCGTACTCTTTCTGTTGTAGATGTCATGGTATTTTAAAACATATCCATCTTGAAGAATCTCTCTAAACACTCAATTGCAATGCTTTCACCAATTCGAACATATTCGTCTACAATGTCAACAGAAGATCCATATGCTAACATACGTATAGCAGAAGTGCACTTCTGCAATGGTGAAAGACCCATTTTACCAGTTGCATCAACCCTTATTTGAAAATATTCATCATGATTTCCAAGGGTTTCTACAATTCGAAGAAATAAATGCCTATGCATTCTAAACCTTCTACGGAATTGGGCATCTGTGTATACTGGATTTTCTGAGAAGTAGTCATTGACTAATCGTATATGCCCTTCTTCGCGGTTCTGATCTATCACTGATCTTCTTTTTTTCCTTGATGAACTTCCAGATTAACGTTCCTTCTCGAGCATTGACAACAATAGTTCTTCATCTGTGTTGTCCATAAGTTCTTCTTCAATCACCTCCCAAAAAAGTTTGTTGAGGTTGGTTGAATTGTTTGAATCCATTGAAGTGAGAGAAGGGTGATAGAAAAATGATAAAAGAATAAGAGAAAGATGAGAGAAGGGTGATAGAAAATGAGAGAAAGATGGTAGGAAAATGATATAAGAATGAGAGAGGGTGGTAGAAAAGTGAGAAAAGAATGAAAGTATATATAAAGCTAGTTTGAATAATATTTAATTTGAATAACAACTAGTTTGAATAACGACTAGTTTGAATAATATTTAATTTGAATAACGGCTAGTTTGAATAATATTTGACATATAATAAATACTAGAACATTGTATCTTATTATGATAGTTGTTGATACATAACAAGTACTACATAATATTTAAATATAATAAATACTAGAACATTGCATATTATTACCATCCATATTTTTCTTTAGGTTATTACAACGTTTTTCATGAAATTCACGTTAACTATCATTCATCTTAGAAGTGTTTGACATTATGAATTGCATTACTCCAAACTCCATCTTTTCCTTGACTAACTAATTTGTTTTCTTCCTCCTTAAGTCGTGCTTTAGACTCCATCTTTTCCTTGACTAATTTATTTTCTTCCTCCTTAAGTCGTGCTAGATTTTCCATTAAATCCATTCTTTTATTCATTGTATCATAAATAACACTAGAAGGAGATTCAGTTGCATTGCATTTTCCTTTGCCTTACCTTTTCGTTTTGCCGCCTTTTGTCCCATTGGACGCTCCATTGGAGATGATGAGTTAAACTCATAACTTGAAGGTGTCTCTGAGTTTGGCCATGTCGTGTATGAACCGCTAGCATTCTTTGTTCTCTTTGAATAATCTTCAGTGAATGCTCCCATCCATTTAGGTTCATCTTTTAAAAGCCGCCATGCATACTCAAGATTGAATGGTGCACCTTCATCTTGTTCAAAAAAAGCATGTGCATTGACAAAGATATCTTTATCTGATGCCCCACTTTTTTTTTCCACTAACAACTTGTTTGTAACACCCAACAAATTTTTGAGCATGGTCATTTATTCGATGCCATCGAGATTTTAATTGGCCTTGTAGCTTTTCTCGTGACTGCCCACGATATTGGTTATAATTATCGGTGATTCTTAACCAAAAGCTATCGACTTTTTGATCAACTCCCACAATTGGATCTTTTGAAATATTGAGCCATGATTGCATTAGAAGTATATCCTCTTCCCTTGTGAATACCTCTCGAGGTTTTTTTAATAGAACGCCTTTGTTCTTTTTCAATTGTAATATTTTCAATACCAACTTGAGTTGTAAATTGTGGAACTTGGCGTTTAGACATAAACCCATTTGGTATTTTGGGTTCATGATGATAAAAATTCATCCCATGAGTATTTATCTGTGGTCTAAAATACATATTTGGAGTGTTTGGTGACAGAAAAAATACCGTAGAGTTTGTTGGCAGTGAGGGGAATTGAGAATTTTGAGGATTAGAATTTTGCTGATTTTGCATGAGATGGAACATAGATTGTTGAAAATTATATTGATTAGGGTCCATTTGACCTTAACAATAATAATTTGAACTAAAAAGATGAAAAATTTGATAGAATATATGATCAATTGAAGGCTAATAAGATGAAATTGTGAGAGAAAAATGTAAAATATTATGAGTAAGGAATAAATTTGTGAGATAAAATTTGAGTAACATTTACTTCTATTTATAACCAAATAAATTATTGGAAAAAAAATGAAAAAAAGAAGTAAAAAGAGCCGTTGTACATAGGGATGGCAAGCAGACCCAAACCCGCGGGCCCCACCCGCACCCGCACCCGAGTCAACGGGTGAAACTCGAATTGACTGGGTTTGGGTTCGGGTGCCACCCGATATTTTGGGTGTGGGTTTGGGATAGCTTAAACCTGCACCCGAAACCCGAAACCACACCCGTTTATATGTTAAATTACATAACTATCCCTAAATATATATATATATATATATATATATATATATATATCAACAAGTATTAAAAATAAAAAGTAGGGTTTATTTTTCTTTTTCAAGATTCAGACTCACCTCACCGTCTCCTTCCTCAATCCTCACCCACCGGCGGCGCGGCTACTACATCCTCCGTCTCCTTCCTCACCTACCGGCGCAGCTACTCCATCCATCGTCTCCTTCCTCTATCTCCACTTCTCGCAGGTATTCCCTTTGTTTGCGACATGTTTTTTTTTCCTGAGATATAATGGTTGAATTTTATATTTTTACCTGTGTTACTCCTGATTTATGTTTCAAACATTCCACCAATTATTTGAAATTTTAACCAATTCTGCAGTACATAAGATTCTTTTTCCTTTTTCATCTTAGAAGTGATTAAAATAAGCACTTATGCTGCTTAGAAACCGATCAAGAGTTGTAACCAAACAGACTCTAATGGGTGAACAATCACCACCAAGTCAAAACTTCACTACCACAATCCCATCTCTATTTTAGGAATTATTTAAGAATCTAGTACTAAATTATTTAAGACTTTTATGATAAGGATTCTAGTGTTGTTAAATAGCAGCTATAGTATCGTAGAATTTGAACGAATCACCATTTTATCGAATAGGCATTGTAGCGCGCTATGGCTTAGAGAACAAAAAGTTCTTCAGAAAGAAGGTATAAGAGAGGACATTAGACAGCACTAGAGGTGCTTTGCTTTCCAAGAAATTTGAACAGAACAAAAATAACAATTGATGCAAACAGAAAATGACTGACTGGACCCTGTCAATGAAGGGGAAAATACCAATCCCCTTGGCCAGGGACCTCAGGACAGGAAGCTTACACTGCCTCAAGAGAAATTGAAGCATAAAAATTACTTCAGGACCAAACAGTATTCTGAGTCTGAGAAGACAAATCGCTATTTTCGAAATCGTAACCATTAAAATGTAGCAATTCATATCATCTTTAAGAAAAAATTCAGCATTCTTCCTTAAAACAAGTCAAATTCATCTTTACATCCATGTAATTGTCAAAATTAGAGGCTATTAAGATAGTTGTGAGTTAAAGTTTGAGACTATTGTAATTGAAATCTATCTTGAACTGCTGCTGCAAAATGTCATCAATAAAATGACATAATAAACAAGTTCTAAGAAATAACATCATAACATGATAAAATGAAACAAATAACTAATAATTGATTGTCTGTCTAAAACATGAAGAAGATAAAAAAGACTGAAAAATTGTATGTATCACCAAACAAATCTTTTGGTTGTTCTGTCTATACACTCAATGCGTATTTATCTTGAAATGGTTCAATGGTGTTTTTTTGGCAACCTGCATTTTTAGGTATGTGAATTGTAGTTTTGGCTGTTCTGTCTATACACTCAATGCGTAATTATCCTGCAAAAACTTCAATCACAACGAGGTTGTAGAGTCTCGGTTGCAATTACTTCAATGCGTATCACAATTTAAAATCTTATTGATGATTAAAGATGCATGTTTGTTGTTTGTTTAATATATTGGAACTTGTCTCCTTTTATATGTTGTGCTGTAGGAACATGTCATTCAAAACCATCATTGAGACTTGAGCCAAATCGTTGCATTTTGTTATTATGAATATTAATATTATTAGCATATTATTATTATGAATGTTATCTTAAACATTATGTCCTGTGCATGTATTTTAAATCGTTATATATTATTTTTCTCATTTAGCTTATGTACTGGTTTTGATTGATTCAATTTTCATTCCCCTCAAAATCAAACTAATCAAACTTGTTGCACCTCTATTTACCCATATTTAATTGTAGTTTTTAATTGTTCAAGAGACCGTAATACTTAATAGGTAAGAAACCTGAAGTGTAAAACAATAAAACTTAAACAAAGAAGAAGAAGAAGAACTGGACTAAACTTCAAACTAGAAGTAGGAAGAAGAACAAAACAGTTGTCTGTGAGCAAGAACACAATGGAATAAAAAACCTTATGTTGCCCTTAAAATGGTAGGTTGAAATTTATATCCTTAGAAAAGATAATGACTAAAAAAAGAATTTGAGGAATTTATCCTTGAAATTCTAACAGCTTAAGCCATTGCGGTTTAGGCCGCAATTTCACGATAATTAGCAGCCGCAATTTTGTGGCAATTAGTTGTGACAACAACGGCTATTGCTGATGGCAACTTGTAGGCCCAAAGCGTTGTACCAAACCCTTTCACCACAATGCTATTCCGCTTATTTCACTGTTATGCTATTCTGCTTAGCATATTATTAGCACACTGTCTGACATTTTGCTATGCTATTCCGCTTAGTGTATTGCAGTCAACAAATGTGACTCTAAAATGAAACTCACATCACACCAACTGCAATATAACCAAAATTCGCATTGTCTGCATCATCATTTCATGCCATCAATTTTTTATACAATTGTTTATGAAATTTCTTGTTGTTTGTAGTAGGTAAAATGGATCAAGTGAACACAATCCCGGAACTAGAAGGAGCATGTAATCCTACACAAGAAAGTACATGTCCAACTCAGGAGGTATCTTCTAATCCAAATCCGACACCTGAACCTCTGATATTGGGCAACAAGAAGAAATTGATACAAGTTTAGAACCTCCATCAAAGAAACTTAGAAGTAATGTGTGGCAAGAATTTAAAAAGATGAAAGTGAATGGAAAAGATAAGGCTGAATGCATCTGGTGTAAAAAACAACTTAGTGGCACTTCAAAGAATGGAACAAATCACTTGAAAGGACATCTCTTGAGTTGTATTCAAAAAAAGATCAAGACTAGAAACCATGACAAAGGACAACCATTTCTCCTGTCGGCTATCTCAGAAGGCCACAAGAATGATGGAAAAATTTCAAAATTATTGGAGTGGTGTTCATGATATGATGGGAGTTGCTGCAGTTTTGGACCCTAGGAAGAAGATGGTTGTACTTAATTTCTGGTTTCCTAAGTTGTATGGAGAAGAATCAAGTGCACAAGTTAGTAGAATCAAAGACATGTGTTATGATTTGCTCAATGATTATCAACAGTTAAACTTAGAGATGCACAACCTCTTGCTCCATCCATTGGTATAAGCTGCTCTTGTTGATGGCTGAATTTGATGCATACGTTGAGGCGATTCTTGTTGCAAGACTCAAGTTCAAGTGTTAAGTATGAGTTAGATCATTATTTGAAGGAGCCGTTATAAAAATACTCCAATTTGATATTTTGAATTGGTGGAAGGTAAATGGAGTTGTGTATCCAACACTTCAAGCAATTGCAAGAGATGTGTTAGCTATTTCTATCTCTGAGAGCTTACGAATCGACCTTGATAATAGTGGTAGAATATTGAGTCCTCATCGTGGCCGACTTAAGCTGGACTACCGTAGAGGCTTTGATGTGTGCTAGGAGTTGGCTATGGGTTCTTTGAGAATAACGGTATGTCATTGTCAAATTATTTTTACTTTCTACCTTAATTTTCTTGTTATATAATGTATTACTACTTTGGTATGTCATTGGCAAATAATATATTACTAATTTTTCTTGTTATATAATATATATATAGGAATTTTTAGAGTTGCAGAAGAAATTGCTACTGTGTTGAATGAAATAGAGTCAGACGATGAAGGTGTTTTGTACTTCATTTGGTGTAGAAGTTTTAAGCTTTAGTGTTTTATTTAACTTCAATTTATTTGTTAATACAGCTAAGTTGATGGAAGGTTGTTTGGGTTACCATTTTGAAGATTAGAAGTTGTTGTTTCTATACGTTAACATGGTGAGTATTGTTGTTTCTATCTTCCAACATTGTTGCCCGATTAATTTGCACTAATGCTTTTGATATTAGACAGTTCTTTTAGTGTTGTGCTTATGTTTCTAGACAGTTCAAAAACATGATATTTAAAAGTTCAGCATTACCAAGAATTAAGTTACATGTTTTATATGTTTTAAGTTTCACATGTTTGTTATTACAATTTAAAATTATGATGATAATATCTATTAGTGTTTCTTAACATGTGAAATATATTTTTTTTGTAATAGGTAAAATAGATCAAGTGAACACAACTCCGGAGTCGGAAGGAACATCTAATCTTACACAAGAAAGTTGTAATATATTAGCTTGTTGTTGTTGAAAAGTTGTAATTTGATTGTAGAATTTAATTTTAATTGTAATGTTAAGATGTTGAAGACTATGTTAAGATAATTGTGATTGCATTTTCTTGAAGACAATTTAAAGAAACCTTATTTTAATTGTAATTTTTTTTTTTGATTTTTTGTGCGGGTTTGGGTTTGGGTAAAAAAACCCGAACCCAACAAGTGCAGGCGCGGGTGTTATTTTGTCACCCGAATAGCTTTCGGGTTTGGGTTCGGGTTCGGGTTCGGGTGATGCTTTCGGGTGCGTGTGTGGGTAGTGTGAAACCCGCACCCGACCCTACCCGTTGTCATCCCTAGTTGTACAACGGTTATCACATTTTTATTATTATTTTAATCAAAATAATATTGGTTTGCATTTGAGCGTCCGCATGCATGTCGTACCATATTTTTGGATTTTCTTTGAAAGCTAACCGATGAAACAAGCAAAAATAACCGTCGGAGACGATGTTAAAGAAATCAAGTTGATAAATACAAAAGGTATAAATAAATTTTACCAACACTTTTCCTTGTATCATCTCACAAGTGGTGAGATTGGAAATTGAAAACCCTACAAGTAGTGCTCTTGAGTGGGACCCATGTCCATTTACAGTGGTTGTGAACTTCCCTGGGTTGAGGAGCCAACCCCATGTGTTGAAGAAAACTTGCAAATTGAAATATAATCATATTCGTTTAGAATGAAGCAAAAGGGTCCACATGAAATCATAGTGGGGTTCAGAAGTGTATATACCTTTCTTTTGTTAGTATTCAGGTTTTAGTGCGCATTTTGGTTAAGATCCTCTTGCACTTTTATTACTAACATATCTGCACATTCACATTCAGACAGGGAAAATCTACCGTAAAAATCATTATATATATAATTCATTCAACTCAAGATATTATTTTATGATTCAAATATTTAATTGATATAAAAAATATTTTTGAATTACACGCAGTTCTTATATTGGGACAAACTATAAGAAATGTTCATATTTAGTAGCATGCCATAAATAAGAGGTCGATGTTGTGTGTAGAACACTTATTCTTAGGCTAATGGAGCAGTGTAACACGTGAATATGACATTGAGTTGTTACTTAAAATATCTTAGTTAATTTGCCATAGGTAAGCTACACAGTGGGGGCTGCCAGACAAACTAGAAGTGTTATATGCACCAGTAACGTCTATTCAAGACTTAATTAGGAACTAAGCATATACTTATAGTGGAAGTGTGTGTGTACCAAACTAGAGTACAGAAGAAACACATTCGTGTTGAAGAATCAATGGTAGATACCTTCACTATGTAGAGTACCAAATTAGACTTGTACACTAAAAGGGAAATTAAGTGGTGTTTATATTTATAGATTGACCAAATACATTGTATACTAACTAGTAAAAGGGAGTATATTCTTAACAAATTCTTCATGTAAAAATCACTACCACATATTTGAAATATAGTTGGTTTACTTTGAGTATCAAATGAAACTTCTTATTTAATAGTATATAATTAAAGATATTAAAATTGAGTAAATATTTGTTTTTATAAATTAGACATTTACGTGCAAATATAAAGATTAATCTTATAAGTCGGAGAGAATCACAATAGACGACAAAATCTTTCTTTAAATTTTTTAATATTATTGTGTACGGAATATTAGATCAAATTTAAAATTTATGATTAAGTCGTAAGAGACCCTTATTTCAAAAGTTAATTCATATTCAAATTTTTTAATTAAATTAAAGATATTTTTTAATGTCTTTTTAAAATGATTTGTACATCAATCTAAGAAAAAGAGCAATTGTGATTCCTTGGGCCATGGAAGATTGACCTTTCCAAAAAGAGAATCTTGAGGGAGCATAATCATGTAAAAGTTTGCATCCACCACATTCTAATTCTTATTAAACATTAGATATAAGTTAGTGATTGATGTTGAACTTGTGAACTCTCTCAAGGCCTATATATACCCTTTGCGCACACAACATTTTACAAACACACTTCACATTCAAATCTCAATTTCTTTCTTTACAACCTCTCACTCTCAAAATTTCATAATGGCCATTTCCAAGCTTGTGTTCACAGTGTGTTCCATTCTTTTTTTCAACTTTTGTATCTCAACCCTTGGCAGGCCCATAATAAAAACACATAACAAATTGGAGTATGCATCGACTTACGAAAACATAATCAATTCGCAACGCAACATGTTAGAAAATTATGCATCGACAACACTAGATTCACCGAATCTGTTTGTCGACGTGAAGGCTGAGAAATTTGTCGATGATTTCCGACCAACTGATCCCGGTCATAGTCCCGGAGCCGGCCATTCAGCTCCAATAATCCCCACAGACGCCAACGTGTTTCCAAGCCCATAACTAAATATGTGTACATAAATCCTTCACAACATGGTTATTAATTCATATATTAGTAGTATTTCATTATTCATTCATAATAATTAAATATACGTACATGCATGCTATTTAATATATAGTCCTTTTGTGCATAGTAATTTGTAATTCCCAACTCAGTCTGTGTATCTTTTAAGCTTTTTCTGCATAGTAATTTGTATATTGCTGTAGTTGGCATTGGCAATAGAATATTGAAAAAGCAAAACCATTGCTACTTAGTGGATTGATGTAAATTTCTGGTTATGAATAATAGTCAATATTTTTAAGTCATGATGATGTTAATTTGTTAGAATTCAACTTTTCATCATAAAGAAGATATTGCCCAGCATAAGTTATGGCAAGTGGGAGAACTTTTGAAGATGGTAAATGGATTTGAATCAGCAATATTTTACTTATTCATCTTAAAAAAAAAATTATATCTATTAGATTACTTAAAAAATAAATAAATAAACAATTAAACCTCATCAACAACACATATATTAAAAAGAGGGGATAAATATATAATAATTTGAGTAAAAATTAGATTTAATTTTTTTTTTCTCCTATCACATACTCGTATTTATTTTGATCTTTTAACTTAAAATTTCATTTATTCCATTCAACTTTTCAAAACGTATTTGTTAGTTATTTCCTTCCAAATGTCAGTAACGATGTTAATATTTGTTAATATAAAATAAAGTTTAGTGATAGACATAGCAACTTAAAATTGTGTTGGGTCTCTTCTTTATGAGAAAAGAAAAAGAATGAGTGAACACTAAACAAATTGTAAATGAAATTAAAGTATGAGAGAACTTTTTTTATGGAAAGAAAAAGAGAAAAAAAATTTCTTATGAAATTCTTTGTAAAATGGTCATTTAGGGTCCGTTTGGTTGGAGGATTTTGGAGGGGAGAGGAGGAAATATTTTAAATTAAATATGTTTGGTTCAATTTTTTACAAGGGGAGGGGATTGGAGGTAATCGAATTCTCTCTAGTAGAATAGTTTTTCAATTTCCAAATCGGAGGGATTTAGAGGGGAGGTGAGGAAGATGAATTATGATAAAATTTATTTTTGTTATATTGACAAAATTATCCTCACTTTTTGTTATAATCTTAAATTGTCCTTAGTAAATATTATACATTAATTTTTGCCGCCTTATTATTATAATTCGTTCATAAATTTCTTTTACAACAACTCTATATTACTTTTATTTACATGACTTATTTTTCTTTCTTTTTTTCATATGTTTATTTTTGTTTATTTTCTTTTATATTTTTTTGTTAGAACTTAATTATTTTATAGTATAAGTTGTTGAATTGTATTATATATCTATATATTATTGTAGTATATGAGTTATATATTATGTAGAAATTAACTTTATAAATATTTTATAGGATTAGATAGTTAATTAAGATGAGAAAATGGTTCATCTGATTATTGATCATATAACGATGATATGAAGTTTATCAATATTTTATTTACGATATAATATATTTTAGAGTATTAAAATATTTAATATTGTATGTTTGATTATCTATGTTGTTTATGAATCAATAATTTTTTTTTATGAATAAAATTTTATTTTTATTTTATTTAGTATGAGTATAATAATATTTTAAGGGTAAAAAAGTAAGTTAGTTTTAGAATATGTCTCCTCCCCTTGTGAACCAAACATATATTTGATTAAAAACTCTCTCCCCTCTCCCCTCTCTCTCTCTCTCTTTTGAATCAAACATACAGTTAATTAAAATACATCACCTCCCTTCCCCTCCCTTTTATTAAAATCTCTCCCCTCCCCTCCCCTCAGTTGAACCAAATAGACCCTTAGATTGACTGTATTTTACAAAATAACAACATAGAAAAGTATTCAAAGTATTCAAGTTGATCTAACTTGCTTAAGTTGTATGAAATTGTAAAATGGACACATGCTGGACACGATGTCTTAGCATATGGTAAGACAATTGAACTTTTGCTCAACATGTCAAACTTATGCATTTTGGATAATGATATGCAAAATATTTGTTGCATATTTTATTTATTTTATTTAACAATATGACTATATAATTTGTTGGACATCTATAACAATCAAATCATATTTAAGTGGAGATTTAAATTTGAAACAAGCCAAATCATATGTTTTTGTTGGAGATATTTGTGGACCAAATAATATCCAACTGAATAAGCATTATTTTTAGATGAAATCAAATCAAATATCGATGAATAAAAAGTCCATAATTATTATGCTATAGAAGGAGCTATTTTCTAGCTTTGAAGACAATGATCATACATTAAAGATCTATAGAGTTTAGGATTAAAAAGAGTCCTTGTTTTATGTACACCACTTTGTTTTAGTAATGTTAATTCTCTGTATTTGGTATTGACATTATGTTTGGTAAAAACTAACTTAGTGTAGACATGTTGGATGGAGATGTTCTATCAACTAGAGCAACATGTCTGATGTGATGTTCTATGAAGGTTTATCCAACATCGTATTTTTGTACAGCTGGATTATTGGATATTTTAGTTTGTTTCAGGTGCAGAATATTTTGTGAATATTATGCAATCCTTTGTGGCGCACAAGTTGAAGATTGAAAATGATGCAAGCTAATTTTATGGAGAATTGTTAGTTTCTAATTATAGAGATAATTGAGTAAATTAATTATTGATGTCCTATATTTGTGGAGATGATTCAACAACGCTTGTGTTATATTCAACTGATTATGTGAAGCCCAAATTCAGTTCATTGAAGACTATAAATAGAAGACTTATGTTCCAGTATTATGTAGAACTTACTATGTGTTTATCAGGGGTTGTGTGCTTAATTGTGAGCCTTTTGATTATCACATTGATAAAAGAGTAGAACTATATTTTATGTTGTAAGTTCTATCAATCACTCCAAAGCTTTTAAGCAGTGAATGATTATGTTCCTTTGAAGTGTGACTTCTGTGATTTTCTAAGTGTTTAGTGTAACACCCCAATTCTACCCCGCGTAATTATACAATAAAATCAGAGTTTCAACATTCCATTTAATAAAATTGAGGCATCACATCTTCGCATTTCCAATAATTAGCATTATAATGCACATCAAAAATTGGATATACCGAATCATACACAATTCATCATATAGACATATCAATATTCACAGCACAACGGATATGTTTACAAAATATACATAACATCATGTTGTCATCAATGCACAAGGTTATCACATAATAAGATAGTATATACAAACTATCCTATCAAAATAATGACGTCGCCCAAATCCCGAGTGTTACTACGACCAGAGCAGAACGACACAAAATAAAGTGACTCGAGCTAATCCTCCTCATCCTCGGGGATCACCTGCACGTTACCAATATATAGGTAACGGCGAAACAAGTAAAGGGGTGAGATAATTCCAAAACATATAATTAGAAACAATGATGGAATATATAGATAGTTGGAATTATAATTGATATAAGTTAAATAAAGCATATCAACATATATTTAAACTTACATACTTTAAATTAGCATTTGGTGTATAAATCAACACATTAACCTCATCGCATAATCATTATCTTCATATCAACACAAAACACCATGTACCGTCGCAATTCAATTATCATTCATCAATTAAGGACTCAATGATAAACAACTCGAACATAAACATAATCGACTCCAAAATAAACATAATGGACTCCATGAGACACGAATATGTTATGCATGTGGTACCCATCGCTTTGTCCGTAATTAGGGACACTTGGCGTAAAGCCCAACTTCGCTCGGCATAAAAGTCATCATCGCTTGGCATAAAAGCCCTCTTCGCTTATGAAATGTATGTGACTCAATACATAAAGACCACACAACAACATATCATCATCGCTCATCACAATTGACATAAAGTCTACTTCGCCATATTTATTCACATCACATAAACATGTCATCGCATCGCATAAACAACAAGTATTCGTAATTATATACACCGTCGCAAACCTCACCGTCAATTAATCCATCAATTCCCCAAAAACGGAAAAATAGTAAAAACATCAATAATCGTCGCGAAAACCATTTTTATTTACCGGCATAATTTATAAACATCAACTTCAAAATCGGATAGTTCATATACGTCTTAAAATGACTAAAACTCAATCCGGGTCAATTTACCGTATTTTAGCCTATTTCGGTCGATTCGTAAAACTCACAATTTGAAAACTAACTTCACCACTACGTTCTACACGTCAAAATTAGCTAGCACGTCAATTTTCGTTGAATTCGGAGCAACTTGCTCCGTCGCCGAATTTACCGAAATCGGGAAATCGAAACATCATCGGATTCTAAATTTAATCGGCTATCTTATCCCCTAATTATATTTTATGGTTGCCGAATGCTACTAGGTGAAATTTTCATTTTTAACAAAACCAGTAGCCACTTTCAAAAATTATGCAGGTAATTTCATTTTCATGACAGGAAAACAGCAATTGTCAAGTTACAGCAAAGTTAAAAAAAACAACAATTCCCATTGCTCCCACTCGTGCAAGTGACGCACGCCCCCCTCATTCATGGCACTTGGAGGTGGCTGCCTCAAGGTACGCCACTCCATCCAATTTTGTTTATTTGTTTTATTCACTGTAACTTTCATATACATTCTTATTTTCATATTTTGTTTATTTGTTTTATTCCCTGTAACTTTCATATACATTCTTATTTTCATATTTTGTTTTCACTGTGTATCTTCTTATTCCTATTTTACATTAACATTCCTATTGTTATTTCATTTCTATTTTCTATTTCCAACCTACAATCCACATACTACAACACTAACAACAATACTCATAATTTCTACACCAAACTCAAATCTTCTAAACCCTCCAACAATCACCCAACACAACTCTATACTATCTAACAATTTTTCCCAAATCAAACTAAAATCCATCAAGCCCTAAATAAATGAAATGGAAATCAAACCCCTTACCTAGCAAGCTTTGGGTATTCAAGATGATTCTCCAACCAAGCTTTGTTCTTCTTCTTGCTCTCTTCTTCTTCCTCAACCAAAACCCTAGCTTTTTCTCCAACTTCTCAACTTTGGTGTTTTTGGTGTTGTGTTTGGAAAGGTGGAGGAAATGATATATATAACATGTCTTACTAGCCAAACTTAATTAAATTGCTCACATGCCCCTCAACTATCCTTAATACACTAAATATAACATCTAATTATATTACTAACTTAATTTGTTAATTTAATTCCGGTAAATTAAATATCGGTTCGAAAAATATTTTACCGAACCGAATAAAACGTCGCTAAATATATTAATAAATATACCGATTAATATAATTATTTTCGTTGTCAAAACAATCGTCAAACAATAATTCAAAAATAATAATATAATTTAATATTAAATAAAACGGGCGTTACAACTCTCCCCCACTAAAAAGGTTTCGTCCTCAAAATTACCTGACTCGAAAAGCTCGGGATATGAATCCCGCATCTTACTCTCCAATTCCCATGTCGCACTTTCACCAGTTGCTCCAATCCAAACAACCTTGACCAATGAAATCTCTTTGCCACGAAGGGACTTCATCTCACGATCCTCAATCCTCAAAGGCATCGTTTCCACCGTAAGATTTTCCCGAACTTGAATGTCATCCATCTCAATCACATGCGAAGGATCCGGGATATACTTCCGAAGTTGTGACACATGAAAAACATCGTGCAAGTTTGAATGATTTGGCGGTAACGCCACCCGATAAGCCACTTTTCCCACCTTACTAGTAATTTGATAAGGACCAATAAAGCAAGGAGTTAGCTTCTTCGACTTCAATGCTCGTCCCACACCGGTTGTAGGAGTAACTCTTAAGAACACATGATCACCCTCTTGAAATTCCAAGTCTTTTCTTCTTTTATCATGATAACTCTTTTGACGACTTTGAGAAATTCTCATCTTTTCTCTAATCATCTTCACCGCCTCCGTAGTTACCCTAACCAATTCGGGTCCAAGCGCCACACTTTCACCTGACTCATGCCAACACAAAGGAGTTCTACATCTTCGACCATACAACGCCTCAAACGGTGTCATTCCAATACTAGCGTGAAAACTGTTATTATAAGTAAACTCAATCAAAGGAAGATATGTATCCCATGAACCACCATGCTCAAGAATACAAGCTCGTAACAAGTCTTCCAACGATTGAATCGTCCTTTCCGTCTGACCATCAGTTTGAGGATGATAAGCCGAACTCAACCTCAACTTAGAACCTAATGCCTCTTGCAAGCTTTTCCAAAATTCAGAAGTGAACCTCGGATCTCTATCCGAAACAATACACAAAGGAATACCATGTAATCTAACAATCACATGCGTATAAATCTCCGCCAACTTCGATACGGGATAAGTGATGTTAATAGGAATAAAGTGAGTCGACTTTGTAAGCCTATCAACAATCACCCAAATCGCATCGTGTCCTCTTTGTGTATTCGGCAACCCCGTTACAAAGTCCATAGAAATGCTATCCCATTTCCATTCCGGGATCTCCAACGGTTGCATCAACCCTGCAGGTTTCTGATGCTCCACTTTAGACTTCTGACAAGTCAAACAAGCATAAACAAACTGAGCCACCTCTCTTTTCATACCCGACCACCAAAATAGTTTTCTCAAATCTTGATACATTTTGGTCGCTCCGAGATGAATACTCAAACCACTCCTATGACTTTCTTCCAAAATCATCCTCTTTAAATCAACATCATCGGGAATACAAATCCTACCTCGGAATCTTAAAACACCCTGAGCATCCAACTTGAAATCTTCACTTTCAGTTTGTCCAATACTAACCAACAAATCCACAAGTTTCACATCAAGCTTTTGAGCTTCTCTAATGCTATCAAGGAAATCGTTATTGATCTTCAACATTCCCAAAATAACACTCTTCGGCGTCACTTCTATCACAAGACTCATATCTCTAAATTGTTCAATCAATTCCAACTCTTTCACCATCAAAAGTGACATATGCAAAGTCTATCGACTTAAAGCATCAACCACCACATTTGCTCTACCAGGATGGTAATTCAATCCGAAATCATAATCTTTCAACAATTCAAGCCACCTTCTTTGTCTCATATTAAGCTCCTTTTGATCAAACAAATATTTCAAGTTTTTATGGTCACTAAACACTTCAAATCTAGAACCATAAAGATAATGCCTCCAAATCTTAAGCACAAAAACAACCGCCGCAAGTTCCAAATCGTGAGTAGGATAGTTCTTCTCATGAATCTTCAATTGCCTCGAAGCATAAGCAACCACCTTGCCACCTTGCATAAGCACACCACCCAAACCCATCATAGAAGCATCACAATAAACAACGAATGGTTCTTCAGGATTAGGTAAAATCAAGATCGGTGCCGTTGTCAACCTTTTCTTCAGTTCAACAAAACTTTCTTCACACTTGACATTCCACACAAAAGCAGCACCCTTACAAGTTAACTTTGTCAAAGGAAGTGCCAACTTAGAAAAACCTTCAATGAACCTCTTATAGTAACCAGCCAAACCCAAGAAACTTCTAATCTCGGTAACAGACTTAGGAGTTTCCCATATTAACACAACATCAACTTTAGAAGGATCAACCGCAATGCCATCACCGAAAATGACATGCCCTAAAAAGCTCACTTCACCTAACCAAAACTCGCACTTTGACAACTTAGCATAAAGCTTCTTCTCCTTCAGAACTTCTAACACAATGCGCAAATGTTCAGCATGCTCTTCCTCCGATTTAGAATAAACCAGAATATCATCAATAAAAACAACCACGAAACTATCCAAGTAAGGATGGAAAATACGGTTCATGTACTCCATGAATACTCCCGGTGCATTAGTGACACCGAAAGGCATCACCGAATACTCGTAATGCCCATACCTCGTTCTGAAAGCAGTTTTCTAAACATCTTCTTCTTTCACCCTTATTTGATGGTAACCTGATCTCAAATCAATCTTACTAAACATGCAAGCACCAACCAACCGGTCCATCAAATCATCAATCCTAGGAAGTGGATACCTATTCTTGATAGTTACTTTATTCAACTGACGATAATCGATACAAAGCCTCATGCTATCATCTTTCTTCTTTACCAACAATACAGGAGCTCCCCACGGTGACACGCTTGGTCTAACAAACTTCTTCTCGAGCAAATCTTCTAATTGACTCTTCAATTCTGCTAGCTCCGATGTGGACATCTTGTATGGCGCCATAGAGATAGGTCTGGTACCAGGGACAAGATCCACAGAAAACTCAACTTCTCTTTCTGGAGGTGCACTAGGAATCTCATCAGGAAACACTTCAGGAAAGTCGCACACCACCGGAAAGTTTGCAATAATGGATTGACTCTCCACAGAAAGAGTCGCCATCAACAAGAAAACCGATGCTTCATCTTTCATGAACTCCTTCAATTGTTTCGTCGACACCAACATAGTTTGATCTTCTTCCGCTAAGGAAGAAAACCTCACAGTGTTGTCATAGCAATTGATATGGACATAGTTAGCTTTCAACCAATCCATACCTAAAACCACGTCCAACCCAACAAGCGGTAAACAAATAAGATCCACCACGAAGTCTCTACCAAAGATTGATAAAGGGCAATTTGCACACACAAAAGAAGTAGTAACCGTTCCCTTAGTCGGAACTTCCACCACCATATCTCTATCTAGAGATGACAAAGTAAGACCAACCTCTTAACACAATCGACAATAAAACAATGAGTAGCACCGGTATCAATAATAGTAATAAGGGAATGCTATTAATGAAACTAGTACCTCGAACAAGTCCATCTTCGTTTGCCGTCGAGCACCGACAAAGCAAACACCTTTCCGCTCCTTGCGCCTTCTTAGGCTTCTTGCATTGAGGACTAGTGTGACCTCCTTCACCACAATTAAAATAGACCACTTCTCTATGCTTGCAATCACGAATTACATGACCCGTTTCACCACAACGGAAACACCTCACCTCATTCTATTTAGTCTTCCCATCACTCCTACAAACATTACTCTTGTGGCGGGTTTCCCATTTGTAACAAACAATACTAGCGAGCATCTCCCCAGTTGCGTCCTTGAAGCGCTTCTTTGTTTCCCTTTACCAGTAGGGACATCATAAGGTTTCCCACGGCTCTGCTGGCCCTTGCTCCTCTTATCAGACAACACCTTATAATGTGCATTACTATCCTCTTCAAAGATCCTACGATTATCAATCAAATCCGCGACACGGATTTTCGATAACCGATCGCCTTCTTAATCTCGGGGCGCAAGCCATTCTCAAATTTAATGCATTTGGAAAATTCAGCACCTCACCATTAAAGTGAGGATAGAACTTAGCCAATTCAATAAACTTCGCATAGTCGGTGATGGACATGCTCCCGCCTTAGTGAAAGAACTCGATCTCCTTCTTTCCCGAACATCTTAGGGTAATACTTCCTCAAGAACTCCCTACTAAAACATCCCATGTTACTTCTTCACCGAACTCCAGCCTTTGGCGGTGTCGACCCGCAATCATCGACCTCCTTACTTAACTTATGAGTACCATAACGGACTTTCTGGCGAGTGCAATCCATCACCGAAAGATTCTTTCAATCTCCTTCAACCAAGTTAGAGCACCCTCGGGATCATACCCGTAGAAAGTAGGTGGATTCTCCCTCTGGAAGGCCAAACTACGAGTCCCAGTCGTCGGGGCGGGTTTGGAAAGCTTTGTGCCATAGCCTGCATAGCAGCAGCAATAACATCATCGTTCCTACCAACATTCCTACCAGCATTCCTACCAGCATGCCTACCAGCATGCCTACCAGCCATAACAACTTCTGCTCACAACAAAACAAGGATTAGAATCAACAAATAACAATACTTGATTGTTAGACAACAACAAACTCAACAACTTGGCCGGACAGACTGACCTGCTCTGATACCACTAATGTAACACCCCAATTCTACCTCGCGTAATTATATAATAAAATCAGAGTTTCAACATTCCATTTAATAAAATTGAGGCATCACATCTTCGCATTTCCAATAATTAGCATTATAATGCACATCAAAAATTGGATATACCGAATCATACACAATTCATCATATAGACATATCAATATTCACAGCACAACGGATATGTTTACAAAATATACATAACATCATGTTGTCATCAATGCACAAGGTTATCACATAATAAGATAGTATATACAAACTATCCTATCAAAATAATGACGTCGCCCAAATCCAGGTGTTACTACGACCGGGCGAGCGACACAAAATAAAGTGACTCGAGCTAATCCTCCTCATCCTCGGGGATCACCTGCACGTTACCAATATATAGGTAACGGCGAAACAAGTAAAGGGGTGAGATAATTCCAAAACATATAATTAGAAACAATGATGGAATATATAGATAGTTGGAATTATAATTGATATAAGTTAAATAAAGCATATCAACATATATTTAAACTTACATACTTTAAATTAGCATTTGGTGTATAAATCAACACATTAACCTCATCGCATAATCATTATCTTCATATCAACACAAAACACCATGTACCGTCGCAACTCAATTATCATTCATCAATTAAGGACTCAATGATAAACAACTCGAACATAAACATAATCGACTCCAAAATAAACATAATGGACTCCATGAGACACGAATATGTTATGCATGTGGTACCCATCGCTTTGTCCGTAATTAGGGACACTTGGCATAAAGCCCAACTTCGCTCGGCATAAAAGTCATCATCGCTTGGCATAAAAGCCCTCTTCGCTTATGAAATGTATGTGAATCAATACATAAAGACCACACAACAACATATCATCATCGCTCATCACAATTGACATAAAGTCTACTTCGCCATATTTATTCACATCACATAAACATGTCATCGCATCGCATAAACAACAAGTATTCGTAATTATATACACCGTCGCAAACCTCACCGTCAATTAATCCATCAATTCCCCAAAAACGGAAAAATAGTAAAAACATCAATAATCGTCGCGAAAACCATTTTTATTTACCGGTATAATTTATAAACATCAACTTCAAAATCGGATAGTTCATATACGTCTTAAAATGACTAAAACTAAATCCGGGTCAATTTACCGTATTTTAGCCTATTTCGGGTCGTTCCGTAAAAACTCACAATTTCGAAAAACTAACTTCACCACTACATTCTACACGTCAAAATTAGCTAGCACGTCAATTTTCGTTGAATTCGGAGCAACTTGCTCCGTCGCCGAATTTACCGAAATCGGGAAATCGGAACATCATCGGGTTCTAAATTTAATCGGCTATCTTATCCCCTAATTATATTTTATGGTTGCCGAATGCTACTAGGTGAAATTTTCATTTTTAACAAAACCAGTAGCCACTTTCAAAAATTATGCAGGTAATTTCATTTTCATGACAGGAAAACAACAATTGTCAAGTTACAACAAAGTTAAAAAAAACAACAATTCCCATTGCTCCCACTCGTGCAAGTGACGCACGCCCCCCTCATTCATGGCACTTGGAGGCGGCTGCCTCAAGGTACGCCACTCCATCCAATTTTGTTTATTTGTTTTATTCACTGTAACTTTCATATACATTCTTATTTTTCATATTTTGTTTATTTGTTTTATTCCCTATAACTTTCATATACATTCTTATTTTCATATTTTGTTTTCACTGTGTATCTTCTTCTTCCTATTTTCCATTAATATTCGTATTGTTATTTCATTTCTATTTTCTATTTCCAACCTACAATCCACATACTACAACACTAACAACAATACTCATAATTTCTACACCAAACTCAAATCTTCTAAACCCTCCAACAATCACCCAACACAACTCTATACTATCTAACAATTTTTCCCAAATCAAACTAAAATCCATCAAGCCCTAAATAAATGAAATGGAAATCAAACCCCTTACCTAGCAAGCTTTGGGTATTCAAGATGATTCTCCAACCAAGCTTTGTTCTTCTTCTTGCTCTCTTCTTCTTCCTCAACCAAAACCCTAGCTTTTTCTCCAACTTCTCAACTTTGGTGTTTTTGGTGTTGTGTTTGGAAAGGTGGAGGAAATGATATATATAACATGTCTTACTAGCCAAACTTAATTAAATTGCTCACATGCCCCTCAACTATCCTTAATACACTAAATATAACATCTAATTATATTACTAACTTAATTTGTTAATTTAATTCCGGTAAATTAAATATCGGTTCGAAAAATATTTTACCGAACCGAATAAAACGTCGCTAAATATATTAATAAATATACCGATTAATATAATTATTTTCGTTGTCAAAACAATCGTCAAACGATAATTCAAAAATAATAATATAATTTAATATTAAATAAAACGGGCGTTACAACTCTCCCCCACTAAAAAGGTTTGGTCCTCGAAATTACCTGACTCAAAAAGCTCGGGATATGAATCCCGCATCTTACTCTCCAATTCCCATGTCGCACTTTCACCAGTTGCTCCAATCCAAACAACCTTGACCAATGAAATCTCTTTGCCACGAAGGGACTTCATCTCACGATCCTCAATCCTCAAAGGCATCGTTTCCACCGTAAGATTTTCCCGAACTTGAATGTCATCCATCTCAATCACATGCGAAGGATCCGGGATATACTTCCGAAGTTGTGACACATGAAAAACATCGTGCAAGTTTGAATGATTTGGCGGTAACGCCACCCGATAAGCCACTTTTCCCACCTTACTAGTAATTTGATAAGGACCAATAAAGCAAGGAGTTAGCTTCTTCGACTTCAATGCTCGTCCCACACCGGTTGTAGGAGTAACTCTTAAGAACACATGATCACCCTCTTGAAATTCCAAGTCTTTTCTTCTTTTATCATGATAACTCTTTTGACGACTTTGAGAAATTCTCATCTTTTCTCTAATCATCTTCACCGCCTCCGTAGTTACCCTAACCAATTCGGGTCCAAGCGCCACACTTTCACCTGACTCATGCCAACACAAAGGAGTTCTACATCTTCGACCATACAACGCCTCAAACGGTGTCATTCCAATACTAGCGTGAAAACTGTTATTATAAGTAAACTCAATCAAAGGAAGATATGTATCCCATGAACCACCATGCTCAAGAATACAAGCTCGTAACAAGTCTTCCAACGATTGAATCGTCCTTTCCGTCTGACCATCAGTTTGAGGATGATAAGCCGAGCTCAACCTCAACTTAGAACCTAAGGCCTCTTGCAAGCTTTTCCAAAATTCAGAAGTGAACCTCGGATCTCTTATGGAAGAACGGCGTGAGAGCGTGTGAGGTAATGAAAGGAACAAGAGATGATGTTGTTTGTTTTTTTTTGTTTTCAATTTTTCACACTGTTATTTCGTTTCCCATTGGCCCCTCTTGTCAACAGTAAATACATAGATATATATACACAATAATTAGGTTTAGACAATATTTTGGTAATGCCAAAAATGCCCCTCATGGTTAAATGGGTCACAAAAATGGGTCATTTACAAAAAATAAGCCCAAAAGTATTTTTATTTAAATTTTTTTGAGATAAAAATTAGACACCTAAAATTGTCAAAAATGATAAAAGTTCGGACAATAAATTATCCGAAAAATAAAATAAGCATTAAAATAAACTACGGGTCTCATAGATTAAAGAAAAATTATCTAAATGGTAAAAATAGGAATAAAATGATAATAAAGAATACCCGACTTTAAAAAATTTACAGTTAAAAACGAGACTTCGAAATGTACCGAAAAATTAGGGAGAACACATTTTCATGATCTACGCGCGACACGTAGATTCATAAAGCAGTGAGTAAAAAATGAAAACTTGAAATATTTTCTCCGCTAATTTTCGCACAGTATCGAATTTCTTTTAACAGTCTGTTTATAAAATCGAAATATCGATATCATCGACATATAAATAATTTAAAAACCAATGCAATAAACAGACAGAGAGGTAAAAATGCATGAAGTAACATAACAGGTATTTTACAACTAAAAACGATGCAAACATCAATTTAAACTAACTTTTGGTCAATTTAAATACGACGAAATGATGCAAATGCAATGTGTGAATGACTGTTTTTTTTAATTTTAAATATAATGCAAGTAGAAAAATAGCAGGGTAAAATTTGGGGTGCAACAGATCCTTACAAACCTTTGAGTTAGGGATTGGTGAAAAATATGAAAAGAAGAATAGCATAGTCTATGTGTCTAATACTGAGAAGTTGAAAGAAGAGTGTGAGTTGGATATAGAGGAATGAATATCTAATGCTATTGTGTTTCTTGGAAAATAATTCAATAAAGTGTTGAAAAAGATATACTGGAAATCAAGGTTAAATTTCAAGATTAAATCATTCGACAAGTCATTTGACATCAACAAAAATCAGGATCTTGGTGGGAGAGATGAAACTGTTGAAAAATCCAGCCAAAGGAGATGAGTCCAGTGCTATGAATGCGAAGAGTGTAACACCCCATTTCTACCCAACGTTTATTTAATAAAATCATAGTGCGGAAATTTTAAACTAAAAACATGGGATGCCACATTTCAACATTAACAACACAAACAGATAAGATACATAACACTTTTTAATTCGGAGGATCTCATAACAACTTGCAATAACTTTCAAACAAAATACTTTTTATTACTACACAGCGGAATTCATAGTTATACAACTGAATATATCATACTAATAGCAACTTTAAACTTCTTGTTCGACTTTCGACATACTTAACAACTTTTTATTTCACAACATCACTTAGGATTTCAACAAATTATACTAGTAACAACTAGAGTCAACATTATAAACAACATAGACAAACGTCCCCCCGAGTGTTACGTATCAGAGCAAAGACACCGACTTGAACCGACATCAACTAATTCTTCCATTCTTGGATACCTGCACGTTACCAATATAAAGGTAACGGCCAACAGAATAGAAAGGGTGAGATATCGAATAATATAAGCGAAAGTACGATAATTCATATGCTTAGGTAAAGGAACATACAATAATTACTACTTAAATCGATAACATATAATATCTACCAAACAACATAAAGTCAACAACATATAATATCCACCAAACAACATAGAATCCACAACATATAATACCCACCAAACAACACAGAATCAACAACATATAACAATAACAACTTATAACAACAACTTATAATGTTAACACCTTATAATAACAACAATTCGCAACAATAACAACTTATAATAACAACAACTTATAATAGTAACATCTTATAACAACAATAATTCACAACTTATAGCAACAACAACTTATAATAATGACAACATCTTGTAGATACAACACAACGACAATCAACAAACAACAAATAATAACAACAACTTTAACACGCGACTCAATATGCGACACAACTATGCAAATGCATGTGGATCCATCGGAGTAAAACTCCCAACTTAAAAATCATGCCAGGTTATCGAGGCATTTAACAAGGCATAAGCCTTCAACTTTCAACTTGTGTCAATCCGAGCGTGGGTGAGCATAGCTCCAACATAAAAATTGTCAATCCAGGCCAACTTAATAATGCAATGTATGCCATGAGACCTCAACTTAAACAACAAATACTCAACAATGCAACAACAACAACATCATACAACAACAACTTAAAATATGCATCAATGGCATCAACTAGATCAACACTGGTCATTCGACCTACAACTCAAACATGTCCATACATTGGGACGATTCAACTTAATCAACATTGGTCACAAGAATGGCGACTTCCAAAACAACTTAACAACGTTGGTCATAAGACCTTCAACTTAATCAACGCATCATCAACAACAATTTATAACAACAACAACTTAATCATGCATGAACTGCATCAACTTAATCAACACGATCAACTTGGACTTCAACAACAATTAACAACTTTTACACCACACTACTTATAATAAGCATAATCAACTTCAACAATGATTAACAACTTCAACAACCATGCAACTTATAAGTTAACGCAATCAACTTCAACAACAATTAACTACAGCAACACAACGCAATTCATAATTTAATTCAATCCACTACATTCTTCGACTTTGGCCATTTGAGCCTACGACACTTAGACCATCTAATTCAGACATAAACGACATCATTCCGACAGTGTCGGCAATTCAGCAACTAACACGAGTTAAGACGAAATAGCACTGTTTTAATTAACTACCCGTATACCCCCGAACTATCCCATAAAATTTCGTCCAATTCCGACAAACTAAATTCTCCGCTTAATTCGACTGACAGTGTTATTCTCTGCACTATTTTCAGTTTTCTGCAACATTACTAATTAACTCTAATTATTCTACTAAATAATTATGGCAGTCCATTAATAATTCTGCATTATTATAGCTCGCTTTACCAATAAGTCTACACTGCTAATTATACTCCTACACTGCTAATTATACTCCGTTTTTTTCTCTTCCCTACAACATTGTTATTAACTAAATAATTCCTGCTATTTACTTTAGCCACTACTAGTATTTTCCTGTAATTAAATGGATTAACATGCTACTTTAATTACACTGTCTGCTATTGTTTTATTGCTGCTAAATATTTTACTTCTGGTATAATTATCTATAACTACTAGATGAGCTTTTGCTATCTGTTACCAATATTTTCATCTTTCTGCTACTATTATTTTCATCATGCTAAGTGTATTATTCCTCATGTTTGTACTCTCCTATTATGTCTAACAAGGTACATCTCTAAGCCATTGACATAGCATTCCACGAAACACACAGCAGGCGACTGAAGCGCCCATCCTGGGCCTTGAGGCGGTCGCCTGTCAAGCCATTAGTCAAATGAGACGGACGTCTCCCTCCTCACTCCTCCCTTCTTCTTCAATGGAGGCGGTCGCCTCCTCTCTCCTTCCTCCAAGGGGGCGGTCGCCTCCCTTCCTTCACCATGCCAAAAATTAATCCTTTTTCCCAACCACATGTATCGATTTACAACATAATATTAATTGCAACAACACATGTATCAAAAAATTCAACACAAGATAATATAATCCATTCCAGCACATAAAATTCATCACCGAAAATACGATTAACGGTGTAATTACGCAGCCCTAAACCCTACATACGAACCATCCTACAATCGATTATAAAACCCGAACCCCACCCTTACCTGTGGATTGATGGGAACTCGGAAATTCGATCGGAATTGGCAAACTCTCGGACAGCAACGATCCTCACTAGCACCTTGTTTCCAACTTTCTTCTTTTTCTCTCTTCTGTTTGTTACGGCTATGGTTTGGCTAGGTCTTCTCTTTGTTTTGCAAGCAATATTTTTCTCCTTATTTCACTAGGTTAATTCAATATATAGTAGCTTCTAATAAAATTGTTTTATTAAATAATTCTCCCCAAAAATACTAATTCTCTCTTATAATTAATATACTACATTTAATTTATTAATTCCAAATAATAGAATAATTCTAGTATTATTTTTATTCTAACTATTAGCCTTATATTTCTCCTTTTATATCTCTTATTTATTTAAACCTAATTCCTTCTCTTATAATTAAATCCAACTAATAATATTATTATAATAATAATAAAATAGTAATAATAATAATATTTCTATTATTTCTACTTGCCTTAATTTTTACACCTCTTTTCTATATTTCTAACACCAAATAAATAACTCTATTAATTCCACACTTATTTCTAATATTATTTTCAATAATATTCTACCACCGAATTAATTCATCACTAATTATTCTAGTTAATTAATCTCTACTCATAATAATAATAATTCTCCGACTAAACTGATTATCTCATTTAAATAAACTAGTCCAATAAATAAATACTGTTATTCTTAATATTAATCCTCCAATTAAACCAACCAAATAATCCGGCTTAAACTTAATAATCCAAATATGTCTCTTAAATAATGCCAATAAATCCAATTCCTCCGATTAATTCTCAAACTTCGTCTAATCCCAATAATTAAATCTTTTAATAATTTAATTAACTAATTAATTAAATTCGGGGCGTTACAAAGAGTTTGGTAACAATAGAACTGAGTGCCCACTTATCTTAAGAAGTAGAAGAAAGGCTTGTCTACATCCTGGTCAGAAGAATTCTCTAACAGTGTATTGTAGAGGAATTTTCCAAGCAAGTATTTTCCATGTTTGGAGATTGTGATTCAGATAGCTACTAAATTATTGGACACCTGATTGTGGAAGACCTTGTTATTTTTACAAGGAGATGTGTCTTGAAAGTCAAGATAAAGTTAAGCTAACAAAAAGGCCAAAGAACATTATTGCTCAACTGGAGGCCAAAAAAGAAGAGCAGTTATCTATTATTTCGAGTCTGGAAGTTGAGAAAGAAAAGCATCTATGTGTTATTTCCGGTTTAAAGGATGAAGTTCTTTTGGTCAAATCTCAACTTGATAATATGACCAAGTATGTGATAATGCTTAACAGAAGTTCTACCATGTTGGAAAATATTATTAAATAAGAAAAGATAGTTGAAAATGTTCAAGGAGTTGGCTATGTCAATCAATTCATGAAGAACAAATGCAAGAGGACTGAAGTGAAATTTTTTCGTCTTGGAACAAGAGATGTCAAATAAAATGTTCCAACATTAGCATGGACAACAAAGAACCCACTTAGAAAATGATGTCTCTACTCCCGTGAATGAAATAATTATCCTAATTGGAAATAATGCTCTTAAGATTAAGGATCTTGGTTATGATAATCTAGCTGTGAAGAATGTAGGAGAAAGGTCGGTGATAAAGTATACACCTTCAAAGAAGAAATAAGAGCTGAAGATGTCGAACAACGTGTCTCAACATCGACAGAGATATCAGAGGAAGTATAATAGAGGTAGGAATCAACAACAAAGATTCCATTTTTGTGGAAAGTTGGTTCACATAAAATTCTCTTGCTACAAACTATATGACTATCCCCTACCTGGTACACAACATACAAGAAATCTAGACAAGGTTAAAGTTAGATTTAAGAAGGTTTTTAAGAATAACGTTTGTGGACTCATAGTTCACACTCATCTCAGAGATTCTACAGGAGAATGTTAGTTTTTTGATAGTAACTGTTCTAGACACATGACTGGTGTGAAGAATTTTTTTTTGAAAATGTTAAACCATTTTTCTCTAGCTATGTCACCTTTAGAGACGGGCCAACAGGTGAAATAAGAGGTTATGGAAAGATGTACTCCACTGAGTTTCCAGATCTTAATAAGGTGGTGTTTGTTAAGGGACTGACTGCTAACTTGATCAGTATTAGTCAACTATATAACCAATGTTACCAAGTCAACTTTACTGTTCCTGAATGTTTGGTAATTAATGAAAAGAATGAAGTGATCACGAAGGGAGTCATATCAAAACATAATTGTTAATTATGGATTCCTCAAGATACAAGTAGTTCTTCCACAGGCGTGATGACGAAAGAAGCTAAGATGAAGTTGTTACAGAAAAGGCTTAACCAGTTACTCCTGGAGGATATGAAGAAAATCCAACCAAATAAAGAAGACAGGGGTATATCCAAACTCTTAAAGAGTGAAACTAAAGTTGAAGTTTGGAAGAAAAACAAGATTTCTTCTTAGTATGTGCATCATTAGACTACTTCCAAAAGAATGGAAAATCTTCATATGGCCCTAATAAAACCGGAGCATGTTGTCAGTGTTGATAAGAAAAGATATGTTGGTGTAATTGCTAATGATATTTCAAGATCTACTCAGATGAGTAATATCATCTAAAAATTTCATAATGATTTTTAGCAATTAAATATGGGGAGGAACGCAACAGATTCATTATCATTCCTTTAGGTTTCTATGGTGAAAGCTTTCAGAGGGTTGAACAAAAGATCACTGAGTTGGGCTGAGTTGAAGAAGATCGTTTCTGAGGTGATGACAAGTGAAGTTAGGGATGTCATTCCTACATCTTGTGATAAAATCAAGGGTTGTAGAAAGCTTTATGATCGAGGAAAGGAATGGATGAATATCTGAGGATGATCATGTGTGTTTTGTTCCTTGGCTACAGTATGCCTCTACTAATATTGCTAATGGAAGGTTGTGTGTGAGAAAGATGTCCTAAAAAATGTTATGACATTATTTTGGAGAAGTTTATTGATCTGTTGCTTCTAAGAAATTTTCTTGTCTTCAAAAGGAAATTCTATTGTCTGAGGACAAGGAAGAAAGGTAGAGCACTAGTATGAAGAATATATCTTCTACACGTGATTTATCATGGAGTAGTTATGTCATCCTTGTTATGTTGGAAAGTCCAATGACAGACTCTTTATGAAATTTTTCATCGCCCAAGCAGGAGTTGGGACATCATCTCAACATTCTAAGACTTCAGAAAAAGCTGAAGTAATATTGTTTTTTTAATGCATTTCCTGATTTAGCTGTGATTAAGTTTGGGAGGTAGTTTGATCTCTCAATGTATTTGGAGGTGTTAAAGGTTGCAAAGCTCAATCGGGTGTCATGATGTACGTTCAAAGAATCGGGTATGTTGATCATCATATGTGTAGCAAGTTCTGTTGAAGGGTAGATATAGAATTATAGTACTAAAGGTTGAGTGTAGGATCTAGTAGGCTAAATGGTTGTATCTAGTGTCATGTGACTAAGTGTTTTCTTTATTTGGAGAAGTTATAACAGATGCTGGAACATCTCTACAGTCAAGTCTTGGGAAGAGATAATAGTGCATTGTTAATAAGGAGGACTTTACCTTCTTGAAACTATTGAATTGATTGACTATGTCACTACAAAAAGTCTAGGTAGCTCTCCTTGAAGGTTTATTTCACTCAACTTGTATTGCCCTCTATTATTTTTCTCCTTTTGGATTTGTTTGCTCTTCTTTTGGCTAAAAAGGGGGATAAAAGAGAAAAGAGTAACATTTGTATGGGGATTAAGATAAGAGTAAGTGTTGTTGTGTGTTGCTGTTTCTGCTCTTGGGTGCAACAATCAAGGGGAAGTCATGGTTCTTTTTTCATGGTCTTGGTTCTATTTGTCTCAGATATCTAGAGTTTGCTTCTAGTGATGGAAGGATGTTGTATAAGGGATTTGGTTCATCTCATATCATTTTCGAATATTAATTGTGTCTTGTGGTATAACTTTTTGAACACATTTGTGCTCTATGTTGTGAGTTCTCGGAATTGAAGTTTTCTCCCTTGAGTCAACTTCTTTATTGTACATGAAAATTTTCCTGAGACTCTGGATTAAAAGATGGATCTGAATTTGAGGGGGAGTATGTTGGTTGTTCTTGAAGATGTAGGTTGTGTACACCAAATAATTACATGACCTGTTGTTTCTGTCCTAGGTGTAATGTTCAGATACAAATATACTATTGTGTAAAGTATTGTTAAATTGGTGTTTAGCAAGTTCAACAACGTTTATGGTCTGGAATGTGGTGAAGAGTTGTTAGACATGATGTTCTGACATGTTGAGAATTTGGTATTCTCTTGTATGTTGTGTTGAGTAGATTCCACTATTTGATGCTCTAATATTTGTGTGTGTTTGATTTATGTTCAAACATTGTAATGACTTATGTTGTTGTATCTTTGACCGACTGTGTGTTTGAGGTGCTTCTCAAACCCGAGCTATTGTTATTTCTATTTGGAAGATGTACTAAGTTGTTTTAGCCAAAATAAGCCAAAAGGGGAGATTGTCAATTCTCTGTTTTTGGTATTGACATTATGTTTGGCAAATCTAACTTAGTGTAGACATGTTGGATGCATATGTTCAATCAACTTGAGAAACATGTTGAATGCGATGTCCTATTAAGGTTCACCTGACATCGTATTTTTGTACGGCTAGATTATCGACTATTTTAGTCTGTTTCAGGTGCAGAATATTTTGTGAATATTATGCAATCCTTTTTGGCGCACAGGTTGAAGATTGAAAAATATTCAAGCTAATTTTAGGGAGAATTGTTAGTTTCTAATTATAGATATAATTGAGGAAATTAATGATTGATGTCCTATATTTGTGGAGATGATTCAACAGCGCCTGTGTCATATCCAGCTGGTTATAAGAAACTCAAATCCAGTTCATTGAAGACTATAAATAAAAGGCTTATGTCCTAATATCACGTAGAATTTATTGTGTGTTTATTAAGGTTTGTATGCTTAATTGTGAGCCTCTAATCATGTTGATAAAAAGTAGGACTATATTTTGTGTTTTAAGTTTTGTCAATCATTCCAAAGATTTTAAGCAGTGAATGATTGTGTATCTTTGAAGTGTGACTTTTGTGATTTTCTAAGTGTTTAGAATTATTCGATCACTAGTTGTGATTGGAACGAATTTGATAAGGGTTTCATACCTAGTTGAGTCTTAGGTAGAAGTTAAGCAAGGATAATGATTAAGTGAGAAGTTGTAAACGAGGAAGTTTAACTTCAAATTGATACTATTTTAGTTAACTTGATCCCTAGATTGGTAGCCCTTGTAGTAGTTATTATGGTATACAAAATTGGGTTAACAATCCTATGTATTCTTTTCTTTTCTACACTCTGTTAATCGTTTATGTTGTTCAATCTGTGTTTGTTTAGAGAAAGGTGTCTCGACATCTTTTAGGACATTTGTAATATGAATACCATAATTTCAAGTAAATTTGCATAATATAGGTTTGTCTAGTTAAGTTGTAAGATTCAACATCACTCATAGTATTGATTAAGGTCAATCACTAGGGTTTAGTGATTGAAAGTACAAATATTTGGGTTAGTGTTTGAGAAAAAGTGAGAGGGGTTCTCATATTTAGCAGGATACCTAAATAGAAAGTCATTGGGTAGTGTTAGGAAAAGGCATAAGACATCATATGGTTAGTTTTGCTTGTAAGAATCACGTACTAAGTTACTAATAGTGAATTTCTTTTCTTGGCTTGGAAGAAAACTCTTCAGACATAGGTGCAGGTTGCATCGAACATGGTTACCAATTGCTTATGTTATTTACTACTTTTTTGCTCCATCATATTGTACAAATGTTGTTGTCATGCTGGTATAACTTGTTGGACAAATTGTTCCAACATCGTGTTTGACATATGTTTCGTAGGGAACATAATTTCAATTGGCATCAGAGCGGGAACCCTAGCTTGTTGGGTGAGTTATGAGGAAGATAAATTATACTCAAATAGAGACAATAAAAGATGGAGGATCAATTAGCAAGCCAGATGTTTTAGATGGCACTACCTATGATTATTGGAAGTCAATGATGATTGCCTTTCTCAAATCTTTGGGCAACAAAACATGGAAAGTTATGTTAAAAGGATGGAAACATCTAATGGTTATTTTTGAAGATGGTACAACCAATTTGAAACTAAAAGTTGGTTGGACTGATATTGAAGATGATGAAGCTCTTGGAAATTCCAAGGCTTTGGGTTCTATTTTCAATGGGATGGATAAGAGCATGTTCATATTGATCAACATGTGTTCATAGGATAAAGAAGCAATGAGAGATTCTTAAAATGATGCGTGAAGGGGCATCCAGAGTTCGTATATCAAGGATATAAATACTTACCACCAAGTTTGAGAATTTGAGGATGAATGAGGACTGGTTTATCATTGAATTCCATATTAGATTGTGTGATATTGTCTACAGTTCATTTGCCTTAGGAGAAAAGATATTTGAAGAAACACTTTCTAGTAATATTCTCATATCATTGCCTAAGAGGTTTGATATGAAAGTGATTGCTATTGAGGAAGCTCAAGACTTAAGCATCATCAAGGTTGATGAACTCATTTGTTTCTTACAAACTTTTGAGATATCCATTAATGATACGGTGTAAAGAAAAACAAAGGTATATCATTTGTTTCAAAGACTTGGGAGGATGAAAGTCACGATGATAATAAGGGAGCATGTTAGATGTTATAGTTGTTCTAGGAAATTTTAATAATTCCTTGAAGTATCTGAACAAAAAGTGTAGGTCAAATGTCCAAGACTAGAGGTCCAAAAATAGTCCCTAGGACAAATGTTTTGTTCCAAGATTTGATGATGATTTTCTACATAATTATCGCAACCCCTCAGCTTGTGGATCAAGAAATATCTGGGTGAAGATTTCAAATCCCATGAACTATTGAGAAGTATTTAAATAAATTACGTAGACCAAATTTCATTAAGAATTTTATCAAAAATAAGGGGAAGCTTGTTTTTCTAGAGTCTTAGGATTTGAGGATTCTCAAGGGAGTTTATGTTTGTTTATGTCACTAATGTATCTTTTGATACATAAAGGTTGACTGATTGTTCATTCTTCTATGTATTAAACTTTTAAGCAAAGAGTTGAGTATTACATTTGAAATTTAATCTTCTATTTGGTTTTTGTCACTGGTTTATGAATGGTTTTATCATAGAGGTGATTGTGGGAAGTTAGAGGGGATCTCATATCTAGAAGGGTTCTAGGTAGAAGTTTCACAAGGTAGTGATTAGGTGATAAGTGGTAAAATAGGGCTTTTTAGCTTTGAAGTTATACTATCATAGTGTATTTCCTTTTTGGCTTGGTAGCCCCTAGAGTAGGTGACGTTGCACTATCTGAGTTAACAAATGGTTGTGTTATTTTATCTTAAACAAATAATTTTTCTACATAATTCATCTTCTGCTAATTGATGTATCAGGTAGATGATGTCATAACATTTGTCCTAACATTGTGTTTTAGTGTTAAGACATTAGTGTTGACGTCTGCTTTTATAGTGCCATAATTTCAGTTGTCCCTATAACAATATTTGTAACAGGTTTCTGAAGAGTAGCTGCAACAGTAAAAGAATCCACCATTTGAACCAAAGAGTCAATTGTAAGACCCTAGTCCTTGGCAAATCGAGAAATTGCTTCAACCAATTCATGTTATCTACGGGATACAAGTTAAACTTATTAAAGGCGGTGGGGTTTAACATCTTAAAATAAGGCATGCATCTTATTGCATCCATTCAACTCTATTTATTTGAGAGAAAGTTTTAAAAAGAAGACTCGACGTTGGATTGAGGTTTGGAACTTTATTATGAAAGGGTTTTAGATGAGATTGGATGGTCGATGGCGATTGCAAAATCAAACTCGACTTACTAACTTGGTTAGGGCTTGGTATATGGACCAAGATGCTCAGGGTGGTTGGTTGCGACTGCAAAGAAAATCTGACTTATCAAATTGGTTATGATTCAGTATATGGACCGAGACACGGGGGTTTGAGTGATTTAAACAAGTGTACAATAGTAAATAAATGATAAGGACAAAGTAAAACTATTAAACTATTACAAGTCCAAAATGAGGGATACATTTGTTGAATCAAGATAATTAGATAAAGCACACAATCCTATACAAGGTGACTCATACAAACGATAATGATAAAATAAATAATTATGAATCCTAATGTCTAAGTGCCATTAGCAAAGTGAGCTAGTCTTTTAGACGACTAATTGGAACAATTAATCGAATATGTACACTATAAGAAAGCTTAGGAATCAAGCTATGAATGTGTGCATGTGTTTTGATTGTTGAGGGGGGCAAGAGGAAGCCATGTGTCCTCAATTGCTACACAAATGTGTCAACTTATGGTGAAAAATGGGATCACACGAGCATTAGTTTCTTTTAAAAGTTTAATGCATGATGATTATATTAGATTAGATGGCAAAATAGTCTTTTAGGTCCCCTATATTAACCTCAAGGTTTATTTTGGATCCTTAACTTTAAAAAGGTTCATATTTGTCCCTTAATTGTTTAAAATGTCTCATTTTAGTCCTTTTTAATTAGCGACGAAAAAATTTAAAAATTAGTCGCTAATTAGATAAAAAGGACTCAAATAAAATGTTTTGAAGAGTTAAGAGATCAATATAAATTTTTTTAAGTTAAATGATCAAAATGAACATTGAGGTTAACATAAAGGATCAAAAAGATATTTTGACTCATTAGATAAAGAATTAATACACAATTAAAATAATTATTACATCACTTAGTAATGAAGTACAACTAACTAAATAACAGAGGTTCAATATATATTTCTTTGGTTCACATGTATTTTAGTCAATTCAAAAAATATTTATAAAATTTTAAATATTTTAAATATTAATATCTTTACAATTTGATCATATACTTTTTTACATGTGCATCGAATCAAATCAAATAAAATATTTACTTAAACAATCTTTTAATAACTATTTATTTAATATGGCTTGTGATATTTCATTGTTAAATTTTTTTGGATTAAATATATTTTTAGTCCGTATAAATTATTTAATTTTATTTTTAGTTATTATAAAAAATATGTAATGTTTTAATCCCTCCAAAAATTTTATACATCTAATTTTAGTCTAATCTGTCAAAATTGAAATTTTTATTACTTTTATAAAAAAGAAAATTAAATTTTAAAATTTAAATTTAATACTTCTTATTTTAAAAAATTCAAAAATTTAATAAAGAAATTTTACTAGAACTGCATGAACAAAAAATTTTTAGAGACAAAAATTTATCGTTTTTTAATAGATATTAAAATTTGAGATATTTATAGTGACAATAAAATATTAAAATTTAATTTAATAACATTAATTATTTATGGATAATTTAAAAAATATTTATATAATTAAATATGTCATATTTAAAATCTTAATAAAGTCTATAAAATTTAATAGATCAACCTATTCCTTCATATTTAGTGTAAAATAGATTGAAATAATATAAAAATAACTTATAATCTATTTAAAATATGTAAAAATAACATAATTTTTTTAATGTAAGACATATTAATAAATGTACCGACATTTAATAAAAAATATAAATTATATAGAAAATATATATATATATATATATATATATATATATATATATATATATATATATATATATATATATATTTAAAAAAAATCGATACATTACTATTATTTCTTAATACTATTTTATAAATAATTAAAATAAAAACTATATTTCAACAAAAATATAACAATGCCAATTAACAGATAGTATTAAATTTCAATAGTATGTTATAAGCCAGAGACCCTAACTTTAAAATTTATTTTATAAAGTTTGACTTGACCTGATCTTTTTATGTATCAAATCAAATAAATTTTTATGTATCAAATCAAATAAATTTTAATATTATTTTTTATGTATTAGTTTTTTTTTATTTCATAAAATGTTTTAAATTTTTTAAGTTTTTTAATTTTTTTTAAGGCTTAAATGTACTTTTGGTCCCCTAGTTTCAAAATTCTGAAGTTTAAGACCCATAATTTAAAAGTCAGGTTTTTGGTCCCTCAAATTTATCAGAGTTGAGATTTTTGCGGTCTCCCTCCATCTGGTTGTGAGTTTGATGACTTGACAAGAGGATTTTTAACTATGTCATACATTCTAAAATTAAATAATTTGATATTATTCTAAAAACATTAAAAAATATTTTTTATATTAAAAAAATATGTTAAATTAGGGCACGTTTTCATCCCTAATTCTATTTAATATATTTTTTTAATATAAAAAAATAATTTTTAATTTTTTTTGAATAATATCAAATTATTTAATTTTAGAATGTATGACATGATTAAAAATTCCTGCCAAATCATCAAACTCACAGTCAGATAGAGGGGGGACTGTAAAAAAATTCCAATAAACTTGAGGACCAAAAACCCGACTTTTAAACTAAGGACTTTAAACTTCAGAATTTTGAAACTAGGAAACCAAAAATGCATTTAAGAGACTAATTTGTTATCTTATAACATAAACATATACTATTGAATATTAAAATATACTCAAAATCTTTTTTTTAAAGATATATCTTAAAAATAATTTTTATAAAAAATAATTTAAAATAACTTTATATTTAAGTAGTTTTTTAATTTGAAAAAAGTTATAGCAAAACAATAAAAAAATTAAATAATATTTATTTAAATCAACTTTTTTATTTACAATATTTCTTAGAAAACTTTTTGAAGTATTTTTTAAATAAATTTTTTCTAAGAAACTTTTTGAAGTATTTTTATTTTTTTTGAAAAAGCCAAACAGTTAAAGCCAAATCTGATTTTGATTTATTCTCACCTTTATTAAACTCTTAAACACTTAGCTATTTTATATGGTAAATATGTATAATGTGAGTGTATTTTCGAACAAAAGTATTATACTTTATTCTACTCTTAAACACTTAGCTATTTTATATTGTAAATATTTATAATGTGAGTTTATTTTTGAACAAAAGTGTTATAAAATATTGAAAAAAAAATAAGAATTAAATTAAAATGCACTAATAATTTAAATTATAGTGTCAATTAATTCTTTATTATAAAAGAATAAAATAGACTAGCAGTGTAAAATCATTTTGTATTGTCCAATCGCAATTATCTAAGTAATAAATTACATTATTTTTAAATAAATTACATAGTAAAATTAAATAAAAATATAATTGAATGACAATACAAAATTATTTTACTTTATCATATATTTTTCTTTAACATTTATTATAATATATTAATATATAAAATCTTTTATACCAACAATTGATACCAATTAATCTCAAGAAACAACATCTTTTGTATTTTTTAATTGGCATTAGTTTAGTTATTTTGTATATAATGTTAACTTTTTTATTTTAAATTCAACATATATTTTAATATTTATATCTATATATTGACTGTATAAGTCTTTTATGTATCAAATCCAATAATCTTTAATGCTAGTACTTTTTATATAATAACTTTTAAAAATGGATTTGTTTTGATGTACATAAAAAAAAACTTTACACCTCATGGTTAACATATCAAACAAATAAATTATATATTTTATGATATAAAATATTTATGACGTAAGAAAAGATAGAAAAATAATAAAAGAAATAAGATATTTTTCTTAAAAAGGAAAAGAAAAAAAAAACAGTGGATTAGGATAGCGAGGGTAAGGAAAGAAGGGCCTGGCGGCGGATCCAGGTACTGAAACTGAGACACAAACCACTTAACAGTATAGTACAATGCATAGTTAAATCCAACGGTTAATATCAAACCCATATCATTTAATCCAACGGTTATTACATCAACCGCGTTTACAAAGCCAACCCATGAATCCTTCATCCTCTTATACCCCCTCCTTGCCGCGCCCTCTTCTCTCTCTCCTCATTCCTCAGATTCACCCTTTCTCTCTCTAAAACCGTTTTCTTCTTTCACTCTCCACCACCGTAACTGTATTCAGTTAGAGAGAGAAAGAGTGAGTTGTGACTCTTAATTCAATTAAGATGCAACCATCCAACGGCTCTGATTCCACCACTACGCAGGCGGAGACGAACAAACCGCAGCGTCAACCGACGCCTCAGGCGGTGGCGGTACCGCAGCAGTGGGTTCCGATGCAGTATCCGACGGCGATGGTAATGCCGCATCATATGATGCCTCCTCAGCATTACGCTCCGCCGCCTTATGTGCCGTATCATCATCACCACCAGTTTCAGCAGCAGCCGTTGCACGTGCCGCATCACCATCAGAATCATCATCAGCAGCATGGATCCAATGGAGAGAATAAGACGCTGTGGATTGGAGATTTGCATAACTGGATGGATGAGAATTATCTTCATCGCTGTTTTGCTTCAACTGGAGAGGTCCATTTTTGAAACTTGTTATAGATTATTTGTGAAGTTTGTTATTGCTTTCGTTTGCGTATATTTGTTGCATTGTGTTAATTGTTTGCATGCTTGAATTTTACATGTAGATTAGTTTCTATCTGTTTTAATTGAATTAAATTTCTGATTGTTGTTATGAGATTAATTGTTATTAATTTGTGTTTATGAACAAGATTAACATGATTGATCAAAAAATGAGATTTAAAAACTGAATTTTTTACTTATGCTAAAAACTATTGTTAAAACCTTTTAGGCATTTTAAAATTTGTAATTTTTATTTTCTTTGTAAGTGATTCATGCTGGTTAATGCTTGTGAAATGTGGTTTTGTCACATTAAAGTTCTGGATTTTTGATACACAAAGTAAAACCTTGATGGCGCCGTATTGATTTATAGTAAAAATCAGATTTTGAGAATTGATGAAGTGATTTTGTAAACCTTGCTACCAAGTGATTTTGATATAAATTATGTTCTATATGTTATGTATAGTATTTTACATAAAATCTATGTCAAATAGTTACGATATATTAAGGACCAATTGTATGTGAAAAGAATTTTTTTCTGAACTCTATATCTAGACTGTCAACATGTTTTTAGTAGCCTATATATGAAAAAGGACCACATTTAAAGGTGGAAATAAATTCATTAATATTTGTGAATTGAAGATTGAAGAATGGAAAGTTAAATGTTCATGTCACCTTTGACCTATCATATCATATTAAAATTGTGTTTTCTTGTTTGGAAATCCATTGCAGAGACATTAATTCAAATGTCTTCCAAACATGCATTAAATTGTGATAAATGAAGCTGAAATAAATTTTTGTTGTGTTTTTTTACCATCACTCTGTTTCAATTGTTATTGATACTAGATTGAAGCATGCTAGGCTCAATTAAGTTCTTACTCTATCTTGATTTGTGGCAACTGACATTCAATATTTTTTTTAATTTAATTTAATTTTCTTCCTTATTCATTAGCTAATAGCTATAGTGCAATAGATGAAAGCAAAAGCCTAACATAGTTTATTTTCATTCTTTGGTTTATTATCTGACTTTTAATTCTATGAATTGAAATGTTGCATAATAATGTTTACTTTTGACATTCACCATTTGATGCATGTTAGAAGAAAATTGATGGGATCTTTCGGGATTATGTAGTTGAGTTTATGCATTTCTGATTCTTTTAACAGATCAGATTGTTTCAGAGTAGTTCTGATTCTCTTATACTTTAATTTGTCGAAAATAAACTTGTATTTTTGACAACTTAGTTTGTTATGACAGAAGATGTTGCTTTTACCTGTATTATTTTTGTATTAATTCAGATATATCTATTAACCTTTCAACTGTTATTTATTTTTTATCTTGCAGATTACCTCCATCAAGGTTATTCGTAATAAGCACAGTGGTATTTCAGAGGGATATGGATTTGTGGAATTTTTTTCACATACCACAGCTGAGAAAGTTTTACAGAATTATGCTGGAATGTTGATGCCAAATGCTGATCAGTCTTTCCGTCTGAACTGGGCTACATTTAGCACAGGAGACAAGGGTTCAGATAATGTTACTGATCTTTCTATTTTTGTAGGAGATTTAGCTGCTGATGTTACAGATAGCCTGTTGCATGAAACTTTTGCTGGTTCATATCCTTCTGTTAAAGCTGCAAAAGTTGTTTATGATGCCAATACTGGTCGTTCAAAGGGCTACGGATTCGTCAGGTTTGGAGATGAAAGTGAGAGATCTCAGGCTATGACTCAAATGAATGGAGTTTACTGTTCTACCAGGCCCATGCGTATTGGTGCTGCAACTCCAAGGAAATCATCTGGCCATCAAGGTATGCCAAATCACATTACTTGTTTATGCTATATGAAATATTATTCTTATCATTTGGGAAAGAAAAAGAACAGTGCATTAATTACATTCCATCCAAAGATGTTTCTAGCCCATCTATTTTACCTCATTGGTTTGTTCTGCTGCAGGTTGTTACAGAAGAACTATGATCTGAACTGCATTTCTTGCTTATACTAACAGTAATTATAGTCATATGGTTTAGCTTTTGATTTCATTTTAGAATGGATATTGTCATGTCTTTCTAAATGAGTATAATTTTTGAAATGACTATTATCATGTATTTTTCATAGGAAAAAATTATATCATGCACTTACTGATTGCAAATGAACACTGAATATGTTTTCTAGTTTCACTAAATAGGAGGTAAGATAGTTGAAAACCTTCTAGTTTATTAATTGCTACTAAGTATTTAATGCATGCTCAAACGTCCATTTGGTCTGTTGGTTTGCTGCGTGATGTTATTTTGTAGCTGATTAGGCAAGTAGCTATCAAATGGAAATTCTTGAATTCACTCAAACACTTATTTCCCAATTTGGCTTGGGTTTAGATCCCTTCAAACTGTTTTTTGGCAAAACATATTTCATTTTTTAATTTATATTTTGATTGCATGCTAGTGGAAGAGTTGGAAATATCTGTTCCAGTTGTGTGTTTATTTTGTCCAAGGTTATCAAATTCAGATTTGAATTGTGAATATCTATTTCTTCAATTTTATAATGAAATCATATAATATACACGATAAATTGTTTTGTCTTTTTCTTTATTTATTTAGGAGGCCAGTCTAATGGCACATCCAGCCAATCTGAGACAGACTCTACCAACACAACTGTGAGTTTTCTAATCTTATATTAAAAGGTTTTTCATTTTATCAACTTATGATTTATTACTAATTTTCTATAGCTAATCGCTAATCAATGATTGATTTTAGATATTTGTTGGAGGACTCGACCCTAATGTTACAGATGAAGATCTTAGGCAGACATTCTCGGAGTATGGTGAGATAACCTCTGTTAAGATACCTGTTGGAAAGGGCTGTGGGTTTGTTCAATTTGCAAACAGGTAAAATGTTTTTGACCATCTCAAGTCTTTTCATTGATATGCTTTTTAATCTCTTCATTAATGTAAAATCACCACAATAATAATATTTAAACAACCTTTTCAGAAATAATGCTGAAGAGGCTCTCCAGAAGCTTAATGGGACAATGATTGGCAAGCAAACTGTTCGTCTCTCTTGGGGCCGCAATCCTGCAAACAAACAGGTAATCTTTCTCTCCCTCCTTTTCATCCCATTTCTTCATGAAATTCTTTTTAAGTGCTAGAGTAATAGATTGTTTGCAGAATATCTTTCATAGAATTGAATTTGTGCTGATTTTATCTCAATGGTGATAACAGTTTAGGTTTGACTTCGGAAACTGGGCCGGGCCATACTTTCCATCCCCTATTTATGATGGATACGGATATATGCCTTCTCCTCATCATGATCCAAGCGCGTATGCTCTTCCTTATGGGGGTTACCCTATTTATGGAGGTCACCAACAACAAGTAAGCTGATTTGCAGGAGTAGAACTCACAACAAGTTACAGAACAATTACTCTTGAAGGAGCAAGCTATTGAAGGAGCACTCATATGTAACTTGTTTTTATCTGTCTGAGTACTTAAAAGAATCCCTCCTAATTGTGGAGTGGAGTTGAATTTTGATTACATGAGGTAGAACCGTAGGGATTCGATTAATCGTTATTTTAGACTTGTAGGAGTAATGGTTATTGAGGAATTCGGAACTTAATTATTAGAATAATTATCTTAAGAATGACAGTGGTGTGTGCTTGATTGAAATATTTTTTGAGGAATTTGGAACTTAATTATCAGAATAATTATCTTAAGAATGACAGTGGTGTGTGCTTGATTGAAATATTTTTTGTTCCCCACCATCGACAACTGTTTGACATTGTTAGCTTTTTTAATGACCACTACATGTGCAGGAACATTAGGTGTAGGGCGGGGGTTCAAATCCATGGCATCCTACTTGTTCACATTTAAAAAGGTGAATTTCAGCCATTAGGCTATTTGACAAAAATGTGTTCACCTTTAAAAAGGTGAAATTCAGCCATTAGGCTAAAAAATAAAGGCGTGTTTGTTTTTAAGATTGAATTACTGGTGGTGGAAACCCCATTGGTGTCTTGTCCAAGACACTCGAGGAACATGGTTCAAACTCCATTGGCTATGTTTGAAATAATATTTTTGAGAAAATAAAATTTTCGAGAATGGCACACTGAAAATGCAACATCCTGCGGTTTGGTTCAGGTTCGTAGAAATTGCTACAGATAAATTTTTTTCCTATAGCTTGGTTGGTATTTTCATTGAAAGTTAAGTAACTAACTTTCCACTATCAATCAAGATTGATTTTAAGTAAACTTTTAGGTACCTTTTACTTTGAAAACTTTTAGGTACCTTTTACTTTGAAAGGGTATCATTACATTTACACCCTGTTGAGTTATCCTACTGAGGTATTACTACTTTGAAAGGGTTTATGATTTTTTTTAGATGGCTTCAAGAAAGCAATTAAGTTATTATCATGTTCCTCTGAAAATTTAGTGACTTTGAATCTTCATGTTGTTGTGCTGATGTTTATCTTAGAGATATCAAAATCTTGCTAAAATATCGCATTTCTTTATTGTGTTTGTTCAATAACCTCCATGAAAAATCTATTTGAAAAAGGAATAAAACCCAGAAAAAGATATAATGAGATTTAGTTGGATCAACTTTTTTCTTTCTTTGTTTCCGTTTTACTAATCGACACCTTTTCATCATAAAAGTTAAAAATTGAACACATTTTTTTTTCCAAAACAATTATTGTAATGAATTACTAATTTATAAATTTTATGGGTACAAGTAATAGACTTAAAAGAATGATTAAAGAGGAAGTTTTCCTTGAAGGAAAGATGAGATGAGAGTGAGTGTTCTTTGTGGTTGGTAACTCGGAACCATGTGTCCAGCTCCTCTAACAGTGATAAGAGTAAGCCCTTCGTAACCTATCAAATATCCTCCAACCTGCATAATAATGTCATAACATTAATACTGGTGTTGACGAGTCTGAGTCGGTATTTTATAAATATAATGTAATAGTTATATGGTTGTTTACCTCTTTGTAATTGTACCATGGACGCCATGCTGTAAGTAATGGTAGGTTTAAAGAATTTATTGAATACCTCGTTGAAGTTATGGGAACACGACCATCTGTATCTCCACTGCAATTTCATTAGGCAAATGTTAATGTTAGTTAAACATAAAATTATTTTGATAATCTTTTGTATAAAAGAGCATTTTATACCTGTATATCCAAATGCTTATTCCACTTGATCTTAACCTATTTATAATCGGTAGAATACTCGTCGGACTATCAGTCCAACTTAGTTTATCACTGAAAAAGAAATTAAACACAATCACATGTATCAGTGTCATGTCAATATCACACTAATATGTCCCAAACAAAACACTAATTTGTTCATAGATATCAGTGTACCTGCAAGGTGACCATTTAGTGGCTTTAACATGAAGAGCCTCTTGAACTTTAGGTTGATTTAAGTAAGTAGTGGTATAATCATCAGAACAAGGATCAAAATTACTTTCCTGTAATTTCATCTAAGAATCATTATCATTGTTATGCAATTAACATAAATAAATGCTGAATTGTATGATTCTATATGCAACTTACAGAGTAATAAGTTTCTGTTGTTACAGATGAATTACAAACTGGAGCATATATGTTGTAATTGTCAATACTTCCAACTTCATCATCAGCTTTATTTTGATATCCAACACATTCATTTGATTCGTTAAAGCTCTTAAAGTGACAATATTTTTCCAGTCCTTGATGAGTTTCATCCGAGTTTAAAGCATGTGTCCAATAATAATCATATATTCCCTTTGAACAAAAATTGTCATCAATCCAACCGTTCCCAACCTACGTGCGATGAATATTACAAAATGTGATTTACTCGAATAACAGATTAAATTTAAATAAATCAATAGAACAAACTCTATACATTCTTACCGCGATTCCCTTCAAATTGATCTGATTGTGATTTTTATTTTTCTTATTTTTCGAGTGAATTAGATCAGCTAGCTGAGGGATATAATGGCCAGCATAACTTTCACCAGTTATGAAAAAATCGCGCGATTTATATTGTGGAAATCTCTCGAGCCAATTTTGAAGAAAAAAGTATGAATCGATAGCTGTTTTTTTGTCACCAACGGTATAATCTGAAGAATTTTCTGAGTAAGAAAATCCAACTCCTGCTGGAGATTCTAAGAAGAGAACATTTGCCACTGCCAAGTGTCGAAACAACAATTTTTTAATTATTGATTAAAAATATATTTAACCCTTAATCGAATGATAACAGATTCTTTTACCTTTGTTCCATGCATGGCTATTAAGGGAAAGTGTTTTTGCATCACTGTTGACTCTAAAAGGTCCTAATTCTTGCATGGCTCCATACCCAAATGAAGAACACCCTGGTCCTGTATATAAACAATTTAGTGACAATATTCCTTAAATTAGTTACATATTCATTGTAAAAATGATTCTCATTAATTTTCTCAAACTAAATTCAACCAAATTTAATAAAAATCATCCATAAGGAAAAAACACTATTCCAATTCAAAAATGCAATTAATGATTAAGGCAAAAGACGTTTTCATAAAATTTAAATTATGAATAGTTTTTAAGAAGTTAAAATTTTATGTCATGACTATTCTTTTTTTTTTTTACAAAGGCAAACTTAACTTATATCATTAATCAAAATAAGAGAAAAACATGGAGGAATAACATCAAGAACATTACCTAAATCAGAAATTAGCTGCTTTAACTAAAGTGTGAGTATTTAAATTCGCTTGGCGTTTTACAAACTTTACCTCAAAGTTTTGAATAAAAGAGAGCAAATGTTTAATAGAAGAAATAATGTAGCTAAACTCAGAACAACCATTATACTGAGAAAGCATAATCTTGACTGTGGTTTGAGAATCACTCTAAAAAATAATGATTGTCATGACTATCTTTGAAAACATACAAGATATCTAAAAAAATTTACGGTTAAAATGTCATTAAATAGATTTTATAAAAATATTTATCAAAATTAAATCATATTGAAAAAAAAATCTATTTATATGATAATAATTAAACCGTAATTTATCTAATTATAATTTAGATTATGAATAATTTTTAAGAAGTTAAAACTTTCTGTCATGACTATCTTTAAAGTGTACAAAATATCCAAAAAAATATACTGTCAAACTGTGATTAAATAGATTTTATAAAAATATTTGTCAAAATTAAATGATATTTAAATAAAATATCTATTTATATGATAATAATTAAACCGAGATTTATCTAAATAGGATATTTGAAAACTTGAGACGGTCTATCTTAATCTAATCATAATTTTGTATGTGTGGGCTCTATTTTTCCTTGGACTTACATGTTTGAAAGGAATGTTTGTTGATGTTGTTACAAGAGAAATAGTAATTGAGAGGGAAAAAAAACAAATTAGAATCTTCCAAAGCATGCAAATTGAGTAATGAAATATAACTTCTAGCTATAATCAAATTTGGTGGGAGACATGACTCAAGGTTTAGCTTTCGTATTGAAACTCCACTAGCGTATACTGCCAATGTTGAAATGCAACGATTGATTTAGAATCAATTAATTATCTTATCATATAGTAGCAAAAATTGATTGTGATTATAAAATTAGAAGAAAACAAAATTAATCTATGGATATTTTTGTGCTAACATTCAATAATATTGATAAACAGCTTATTTATAGTTTATATCACAAATATTTATTAAAATAATTGCTTATAAATAAATTTGTATAGCTATATTTATAATAAAAGATAAAATAAATTTGGTTTTCTTTTATTATGTTATAAGCTATTTATCTAAGTTATTTTAAAGAATTTATAGAAATATACTAAATTTTTTATGAAAAATATTATAAGTTGTTTTAAAAATAAGTTGGTTTAAAAAGGTCTTTTAAATAATATTATAAAATTTATGTTAGTAGATAAATTAGTGTAAGTAGATTCAAATAATTTTTTTTATTTGACTTATTTTTATAGTAAAGATCATGTAGATTATAAGACGGTAAATTATAAAGTTTATGTGTGATTGTACTTGCGCATGTCCGATAATGTGATTTTATCCGCAATTACTATTAAAATAAAGTAATATAAATATTTTTTTTTGAACAAGTAATATAAATAATTAAAAGAATAAAAGCTCTCTTTATTAAGAATTATATATGCATGTAAAAAAATGCATATAATGATTTACCTCCATTGAGCCATAGAACAAGAGGTTTTGTGGAAGAGTTTAAAGCTGATTCCACAAAGTAATAGAAAAGTTTTCTATTTTCTTTTGCATCTACAGATATATAACCTGCATATTGATCAAAATCAATTCCTTTTGGTTGACCAGGCAAAGCTTTCACCTTATTAGCTTCCTTCAACTTTAATTGTTGTTCAACATCATGTTCATGTGAAAAATATTCATCCCCAAAATCACTTAAATAATAAGCTTCTTCATGTGAAGAAAAATCCTTTTGTTGAGACTTCTTTGATTGAATAAGCTTGTAGAGGTATTCACTTTGTTTGTTAGCTTTGCATGAGATTGCAAAGTGACACACTAACAAAAACAAAGACCATAAAAGTGCTTTTTGTGACAAAATTGAAAACATTTTTTTTGTTGTAATGAGTGAGTGTCGTTTATGCAATAACTTCTCAATTTTTGTGTTATATAGACACTTAGATTTTTGCTAAACTTATAAGTACTAATGGATCTTAATTTCTCGTTTTATTAAAATTTAAATTCGAAAATTCAAGTTCATACGTTTTTCCTTTTGAGGACAATAATTCAAACGGTTCTCTCATTAGGATGCATAATGAATTAATTGTAAGTTTGTAACGTATATACATGCACCTCTATGAGAAAAATTGCAACAAAACAAAAATTTGCATAGGATATTCTTATATGTAAGATTGAATCTAGACATGATTTTAATCATTATGCAGCCTATATACATTAAAGGTAGTAAACCAACTTTTCTTTATTAAAAAAAAAAACTTTTTTTATTAAAAAAATATAGTACTCAAAATTTGTAAAATTACTCATGTATTTTAATTTTAATTAAATACATTTGCTAGTTGCTATAATAAATAAAATTAATTATTTATTTATTAAAAAATTCATATATCAGTTTTGAATATTGCTCGTTTAAAACACAATAGAGGATGAAACTATTCTTGCTTAGGATTGCAAGAGGCTCGATGTGTGTATTTTATGGGGAATCCTCAATCCTCCGTATTTAAAATTATGAGCCAAAATATATATAGGAGATTTCATGGGCTAGATATATGAGAGTTGTGGGAAATTTGAGTAAAAATCGGAAATATATTTCTAGTTTTCACGTAGTAGAAAAATGAGTTAAATTACAGTATATAATTTAGTACACAATATATAAATTAAGATTGACTAATTTTTGTATATAATTTAATACTGTTTATCTAAACTCCCAACTAGCGAGAGTAAGATCTGGCAGACATGTTATAAAAATAACTAGAAAATATTTAGTGACAACTTTTTTTTAGTAATGAATCCTTCAAAAATTATTTGGGACAAGTTCCTCAAACAATGTTTGGGGCAAGCCCCACAAACGAAACTTAGATAGTCGGGCTCCTAAGCAAGACTTAGATAGTCGAATCTCTTAAGGGAGACTGAGATAATCGAGTCCCTCAAATGAGACTTAGATAGTTAATATTTTCAACGAGACTTCGTAAAGGTGGTTTTCTCAAGTGAGACTAAGATACTCGAGTGTCTTAGCGTAGACTTTGTAAACACGAGTTTGTCCATGAATATATGTAAATATATACGGGTATCTTAAACTCCCAACTAGCGAGAGTAAGATCTGACAGACATGTTAAAAAAATAATTAGAAAATATTTAGCGACAACTTTTTTTAGTAATGAATCCTTCAAGAATTATTTGGGACGAGTTCCTCAAACAATGTTTGGGGCAAGCCCCACAAACGAAACTTAGATAGTCGGACTCCTTAGGCAAGACTTAGATAGTCGAATCCCTTAAGGGAGACTGAGATAGTCGAGTCCCTCAAACGAGACTTAGATAGTTAATATCCTCAACGAGACTTCGTAAAGGAGGATCTCTCAAGTGAGGCTTAGATACTTGAGTGTTTTAGGGTAGACTTTGTAAACACGAGTTTGTCCATGAATATATGTAAAAATATATACGGGTATCTTAAAATACGCGGATTAACTGCTTATCGGATATCCACGTAGATATGAGATAAACACAAATATCATATTTATCCAATGGGACAAAACAAATATCGTAGTATCCGTTTCCGTGGATATCTATTTACATCTCTAAATCCAATACCAATGGTGAGAAATGTGATGGAGAATGTCCAAAACAAAGATGAAGGTCCACCTATTTTGTGTGTTTTTTTATAAAAAAATTGTTATTGGACATCCTTCGTGAACTTTGGTGGTAATATAATTATAATAATAATAATAATAATAATAATAATAATAATTATTATTATTATTATTATTATTATTATTATTATTATTATTATTATTATTATTATTATTATTTTAAAAACCATTAAGAGAAATGATGTTGTGTCTATTAAAAAGAAAATATATGATGTCATGTTGAAAATATGATAAAGAAGGATTTTTTTTTCTTTTTTCAAGCAAATCAAATTCTATTAGATAAATTTAAAATATTGACGTGAAACCTAAGCCACAATTTTAAAGTTTTGCATTACACTTCTTAAGGTGGCGTGAATAATTCATCCATTATGTTGTGGTCGCATCGCATTAAGCAAATCGTGTTGTCAATACTATTTCTCATTCATCTTTATTTTTCTAAACGTGGATACTCCTCGTATACTTCCTATCATAAAGCACTTTGAATTGAATTATTCCACTTTCTTAGCTACTACTACCTCCGTTCCTATATATAAGAGACAATTCAATTTTTAAATTCATTGAATAATCAATGTACCTAGTCTATAAATTGACCAAATACATTAGTTATTCAATGAATTTAAAAAATGAATTGTCTCTTATATATAGGAACAGAGGTAGTATTATTTAACAAATGTTATTAGAAAATTAGAAATACTTTATAAATGATTATGCTTGCCTATCATCAAGCCCTTTGAATTGAATTATTGCATTTTCTTAGCTACTATTGTTTAGCAAATGTTATTAAGAAGATTAGAAATAGTTTATAAATGCCTATGCTTTGATGATGTGTGAGTATCTACAAGATGTGGTCAATGTGGATGTTACATGCTTATAAATTTGTAAAGAAAATTCAATTATTAATAGTGCCATGTCAATTTGGATCGAGAAAAGCCATTGTCCAAACACAACTTGCCGTTTAAGAAGAATTAACCATTATATGATTATGATTTTTTTTGAAAAAATCCTCTCATACGTATCTCTTGAGCTATCCCTCATGTTTATGATCCAATGGATATAAAATTGTGAAAAAAATAGTAAGTAAACAAAATGAGTTTTGAAGAGAGAGAGAAAAAATGAAGGGTTAAGATTACGGTGTATGGCAGCACGAGGTAAAATGCAGGAGAGGATATGTATCCGACTTTTTTCCTTACTCTTATTTTAAAATTTTAATATTTTAGTCACATTTAAAAATTAGGTCTTTTGTTTAACAATTTTTAGATTTTTTTATTCTATTTTATTTTGTATTAGTTGAGAATTTAATTTAATACATGTTATTTGTCGATGTCAATCTAATGTCATCTAAGCCAATTATGTTTTGAAGATTTTATCGAGAGATTGTCTATAAAGAGAGAAGGGCATCATTGAATTCTTTGAAACTCTTAAGCCCTAGACCACCTTTAACGACAGGAGAACAAAGTAATTCTCATCTAAATCAATTATTTTTTCTTTTATCAATGCTTCCACCCTAAAGAAAAATATTTTGTAACCTTTCAATTTCTTTATACACCGCCACCGGAGCCTTGAAAAAAGAGAGTTGAAAGATGGATAAGCTAGAGAGGACCGATCTTACCAATGTAATTCTGCCGCCGAAACTGAGCAATTTACCTTTCTAATTCGCCAATTTGTTTCTGATCTTAGAAACAAGCGATTTCCACCAAGAGACTCGTCTCGAATATGATTCTATTGCAATCCCAAGAAAAGAGAACTTCTTGTATTCAAGTCTGCAAGAAAGAAAGTTAGAAGCAGCCAACAAAAAATGGGTGCTCAAATTGATTCCAATTAGCCTTCTTTTCTGGAAGTTTACACCCAATCCCGACACCACTTCGAAGCCTCTTAATACTGCCTGGAGAGCCCAAACATGATTCCAATTCCCGTTCCCCACCATTAAGGTGTCGTCCGTGAACTGTAACACATCGATATCATACTTATCTTCCACTGAAAAATCTAGAATAATCACCAATTTGAACCGCTTTTCGCACAAGAACAAACAGAAACGGAGACAGCGAGTCTCCTTGACGGAGACCCCTATGCACCTTGAACTCTTTAGTTAGGCTACCATTAACAAGCATCGACATCCAACTCGAAAAAACAGTAGCTTCCATCCACTTCACCCATTTATCTTCAAAACCCTTTCTCCTCAACAAGTATCTGAAACAACTCCAACTTATCTTGTCGTAAGCCTTCTCGAAGTCGACCTTGAAAAGCAAACAACCCTTATTCGTTTTAGACGCATAATCCACAATTTCATTCGCTATTGCTACTTTTGTCTAAGGATATTTATGTCTTTCAAAAAATTACATATATTTCTTTTGCTTCTATTTCTCTTATCGTTCTTCTATACCAAACAATATAATAAATTTATTCTATTTCTTATTATTTTTCTTTAATCTCTCACACATATTTTTATCTTCACATTTTCTCTCTACAAGCAAACACACCCTTAATCTTAAATTTTGTCAAGTGTGCCTTAGTTTTTAATCGGTTCTCAATGTCACTCAAGATAATTAAATAATAAAAATTATGAACAAATTTATTAATCACTCAAATTAATTATATTTAATATAAAAGGACTGATGCATTTTATTATCAGTTTATCTAATATTATTGTATAATTTTAATATAAATAAAATAAAATTATAAATAAATAAAATAGATAATAATTTCTATTAAATAAATACATTAAATATCAGTTATTCTATAAAATCATCCGTAGTACTATATATCAAATAAGGATCTAAATTGGTATAAGACATGATTTTATGATAAGCATTTATTTATTTATTTTTGATATATTTGATTATCAATGTATCTAATATATATATATATATATATATATATATATATATATATATATATATATATATATATATATATATATATATATATATATATATATATATATATATTATTGATAATTAAATATAGTAATAGAATAACAGACTACTATAATAATTGAATCCTCCGTTGCATTTCATATATCCAATGTGTATATATATAGCAGTGTTGAATCATTTTGATTCTACAATAATAAAACCTATTTAATCTACATTAAGATATTACTTAAGATAGAAATTGACTAATAATATATCATATTCTATTTTTGCTAATAATATATACTAATAGACCCCCGTAGTCGAAACGGGAGGTGGACGAATGCTGAGACTATTTCTGAAGTCATCGAACAGCTGCAGCGGAAGACCCTTTGTAAAAATGTCAGCTATTTGGTAGCGTGACGGAACATGTAGTACTCGAACTTGACCACGAGCAACCTTTTCACGCACAAAATGAATATCCATCTCAATGTGTTTTGTGCGTTGATGATGGATGGGATTACGATAAGTAGACACTAACATTATCAAGATACTAGAGTTGCTTTCGTGACAGGGCACTGAAGTTCTAATAGTAAATTTTGAAGCCAGCAAGATTCAGAAACAACATTAGCAACACCACGATACTCTGCTTCTGCACTAGAACGGGAAAGAGTTGGTTGTCGTTTAGCAGACCATGAGACTAAATTGTCTCCAAGGTAAACACAATAGCCGGATGTGGACCTGCGGGTGTCTGGACATCCTCCCCAATCAGCATCAGTGTATGTGGTGAGTTTGTCAGTCGAGGAGGGAGAGAGATATAATCCGTGAGTGCTTGTGCCTTTGATGTATTTAATGATTCGCTTCAAGGCAGTCATGTGTTGCGTTTTTGGATCGTGCATGAAAAGGCATACCTGCTGAACAGCGTAAGAGATATCGGGTCTTGTGAAAGTAAGATATTGGAGTGCACTAGCAAGACTCCTATATTCATAGGGATCATGATACGGGTTACCTGAGGTTCCACTAAGTTTGGCTTTTGTATCCACTGGAGTCGAAATTGGTTTGCAGGAGGACATGACGGCTCTCTCAATGATTTCTTCGACATATTTATGTTGAGAGAGAAACATACCACCTGAATGTCTTGTAACTGAGATACCTAGGAAGTAACTGAGAGGACCCAAATCTTTCATAGCAAATTCAGAACTCAGTTTAGACATGATAGACTGGCGAAGAGTATCAGATGATGCGGTGACAATGATATCGTCCACATAAAGAAGGATATAGGCAGTGTCATCTCTATGGTGGTAAATGAATAAGGAGTGATCACATATGCTATGATAGAAACCCAAAGTAGCAACAAAGTCAGTGAATCGTTGGTACCAAGCACGAGGCGTCTGTTTAAGACCATAGAGAGATTTCTTTAGTAAACATACATAATCAGGGTGATCGCGATCGCGCCGGAGGTGGTACATGTATCTGATTTCATTGAGATTCCCATGTAAGAAGGCATTTTGACATCTAATTGATGCAAACACCATGATTTTGAAATAGCGATCGAGAACCGTCCTTATAGTTGCGGGTTTAACTCTGGATGAAAGTTTCACCATAATCGACACCCGTCTATTGATTGGAACCATTACCAACTAACCGAGCCTTGTACCTCTCAAAAGAACTATCAGCTTTCTTCTTATGCCTGAAAATCCATAAGCTTTGTATAATGTTAGCATTAGAAGGACGTGGTACTAAATCCCACGTCTTATTTACAATAAGAGCATCATATTCATCTTTCATGGCCATTTTCCAATTAAGGTCCTGCAATGCATTAATAGGATTGGTAGGTAAAGGAGAAATTTGATGTGAATTAGAGGTGTGGAGATTGAATAGTTGGCGAGGCTTGAAGATGCCGTGTTGTGCTCGGGTTGTCATTTGGGGAGAGAATGGAGGGTTGGCTAAAGGAGGGTTAGTTGTAGGTGTTTGATGGGGAGAGGTCGTGTTAGGCGTAGTGGTGGTGTGTGGAGTGGAATTTTGTATTTGTGGAGTTGGAGGTAATGTTGATTGGTGTGTATTTATGGTAATGGAAGATGGTTGGGTGAGTGGTGTTGCTGTGGTAGTGGGAGGTTGGTTGTGTGAGTTAGGTTCATTTGTAGGGAAGGTGGATGTAGGTTGAAGCAAATGATAAGGAAAAGGTGTATCACTTGTATCCAAAAAATTATAGCATGAGGACTCGGGAGCATTGGGATTTGAGAAAGGAAAAATATTTTCGTCAAATGTGACATGCCTAGAAATGATGATTTTACGACTTGAAAGCTCAAAACATTTGTAGCCCATATGATTGGATGGATATCCTAAAAATACACATGGTGTAGATCTTGCTTGAAGTTTATTTCTTGTAGTGGAGGGGATGAGGGGAAAACATAGACAACCAATAACTTTAAGATGAGAGTAGGATGAAGATTTTTGGTACAGAATTGTGGTTGGTGTTTGAAGAGCTAGTTTCTTGTTGGGTAGGATGTTTAAGAGATAAGTAGCCATTTGAAGTGCATGATGCCAAAAAGAAGGTGGCATTGACGCATGAGCAAGGAGAGTGCGGATGATATTATTAATAGTACGAATTTTTCGCTCGACTTTTCCATTTTGAGGTGATGTGTGAGGACATGAAAATCGGAATATCATTCTGTTTCGCTCACAAAATTGATGAAAATGAGAGTTGTCATATTCCTTTCCGTTATCACATTGAAAACATTTAATATCTTTTTCAAATTGTGTTTTAATGTGATTACGAAATTGAAGAAAAATTGAGTGGGCTTGCGATTTATTTGCTAGAGGAAAGGTCCATAAAAGTTTGTAAAATCATCAAGAAATAAAATATAATAGCGATGGCCACCGGAACTAAGAGTTGGTGATGTCCATATATCACTGTGCACAATATCAAAGGGTAATAAGGTAGACGACAAAGACTCGTAAAAAGGTAACTTTATTTGTTTTCCAAGTTGACAAGACTGACAAAAAAAATTGTTTCGAAACTTATTACTTAAGATATAATTGTTTCGGTGAAGATAATTCAAAATAGATGTTCCCGGATGTCCTAAACGATTATGCCATATTTCATTTGATAATGCGGCAAATGTAGACGGCGTTGAGCTTGGATTGTATGGCCTTGTGGTTAGAGGGTAAAGATCACCTGAGCTATTACATCTCATTAAAGGCATCCCTGTCTGAAAATCCTTCACAGAAAAACCAAACGGGTCAAATTCAATAGAAACTTCATTGTCAATGGTAAATTTTCTCACCGAAACAAGATTTTTGATTAATTTGGGTGCATGCAAGACATTGTTTAAGGTTAAGGGATATTGAGGGTTTTGTAATAATGCATTACCACAACCAATAACTGGAATGTTATGACCACTACCGACAGTAATATTGTTGCTAATATTGGAATAAGACGTAAGATTACCTCCGTTTGATGTCATGTGAGATGTAGCCCCGGTGTCCATGTACCACTGATCGTTAGGAGGAGCAAGAGATAGAGTGTGCATAGCAGCTTGAATATCTTTTGGTGCATATGATGACTGAGTTGCAGCAACATGCGCTTGTTGTGGTTTTGCTCCCAAGATACCAGGCTGACGAGTTAGAGCTGCTAGTCTTTGCCAATTTCCGGTTGTAGGATAAGGGCAAGGGGGAACAGCCCACTGCTGGCACTGTGCATTCCAAGGAGTGGTCCACTGATATTGTGATGTCTATGTTTGCTGCCATGGTCCTTGTTGATGGTTATGAAACCGTCCACCTCGACCTCCTCCCCGTCTGCGACCTCGACTACCACTGTTATGTCTAGAACCTCCACGACCACAGCGGCCTCCATTATTATTGTTATAGTTGCGGTTGGGACGATGAGGAGATGAATAATCTGAGTTGTTCTCTTCTTGAGCGACCAAAAAGGTGGAATTGACAGCGGTAATTGCCGTTCGTTTTGCACGTGTCGTTTCTTCCAAAGCAACCATAGAGCGGGCTTTGTAAAAAGGGAGGAAGAATATCAGAATGACGAATTTGAGACCCGATAGTAGCATAATCATCGGAGAGACCGGAGACAAGTTGAAGCACCATGCGTTCGTTGGAAACAGGTGCACTAACATTAGAGAGTTGGTCGGAAAGAGACTTGATGTGTTGGCAGTATGATGAGGCATCAGAAAATTGTTCCATGCTAACTCTGGAAAATTCTTGCTCTAGGTATAGAGCTCTTGAGTTTTTGTTATCAAAAAATATATCAAACAGGCGATCCCAAGCAAGTTGAGCGGTGGAGTCGCGTTCGATAATTGTATGAAGAAGATCAATGGATATAGTTCCATAAATCCATTGCAAAACAATTGCATCGAGGCGTTTCCATAGAGATGGATTAGTTTCTTTGAGAGAGGGTGAAGAGGTGGAATTGATTGGTGATGGAGGGATGATGTGGTCGAGAACTTCGTATGCTTGGGCATGTATTTTAAATAGTTCAGACCATGTGTTGTATTGGATTTTCTCAATGTCAAGGGTGACTTTGATAAAGTTTGTGATATTAGAAACAGTGAGTGCAGGATGAATGGAAGAGATGGTGGTTGGGGTAGTAGCTTTTGTGGATTTGGGAGAAGGAGGTGGAGAAATAGCGGGTAATTTGAGGGATTAGGGCCATGTTGTTGTTTAGGATTCTTAACCTGCTCTGATACCATAATAGAATAACAGACCACTAGAATAATTGAATCTCCCGTTGCATTTCATATATCCAATGTGTATATATACAGCAATGTTGAATCATTTTGATTCTACAATAATAAAACATATTTAATCTACATTAAGATATTACTTAAGATAGAAATTGACTATCATATTCTATTTTTGCTAATAATATATTCTAATATATAGTGTTAAATATGTTTTTGGTCACTATAAATATCTCAATTTTTATTTTTAGTCTCTATTAAAAACTAATATATTTTAGTTCTTACAAAATTATTATGCACATAATTTTAGTTCCTTCTTTTAAACTAAGGTGTATTTTAAAATGATTGTCTTACAAACATATTTAAAACGTTATAAAAATTTCTTTGAAAAAAACTCAAAATTTAATTTTATAAGTCGAGATTTTCATTACTTTTATCATTATCTATTAAAATTTAAAAAATTCATATTTAATTCTTCGCATTATAAAAAAATTTAAAATTTAGTAAAATAAATATTTTAAAGTATTCTTAACATGCATAAAAAGAATTATTTAAAAATTTAAAGTTTAAGGATAATTAAATTGGTTTCAAAATTTTAGAAAATAACAAAGAATAAAACTCCATACATAAATAATTTGTAGGAACTAAAATATATAACTTTTAATATGAACTAAAAATAAAATTAAAATATTTGTAAGGATAAATAACATATTTAACACTTAATATATATATATATATATATATATATATATATATATATATATATATATATATATATATATATATATATATATATATATATATATATATATATATATATATATATATATATATATATATATATATAAAACAAGTTAGTTATAATAATATCACGAGGTTGTATGATATATCTAGCTTTGATAAAGACATAACATTCACACAACTTATATGAAAAAAATAGTACTCCAAAGTAAAGGTGATAATAATACAAAAAGGGGACCAGTTTCTAACTAAGATGCTTCTTTTCACTTTTTATCAGAGATTACAGAAAACTGATTATGTTTTTGTATTCCTCGTGTCATAGGCAAACAATCAGGCTCCAGAAAGCCATGGCCATAGGACATGTAGATTTCATTATTAGTCTATAGTACGGACACTTGACCCCAAATATTAACTTTTTGGATTTTTTTTTATCTAATTAATCGGGACCGTGAATTTATTTTAATATTAACGAAATAATTTTTTAAATATATAATATGAGAAATTCATATTTATTGGAAAATTACAATAAAAAATAATAAAATTAAAATATTATAATAAATAATATGATTAGATAAAATATAATGATAAATTTGACAAATAATATATTTAGATACACATGTGAATTTAAATTAAATTATATAATGATAAAATAAACAATTATTATATAAACTCAATTGTTTTAAATAATTTAAAAAAACTTGTGACATGGAGAAATAAAAGAAAATTGACATTTGAAAATAATGGTAATAATTTCATAGTGACCTGTCCGATAAAAAGTTAATTATGTAAATGACTATGTAGTTTATTTTCAGAAGTTATAAAATAGAATATCAAATAATTATAAATATTTATAAATATTTTGTTAATTAAAATAAATAGGATAAAATGGTAATAGTGACGTAAATTTGAGTTATTCTAATTTTTTCATTTATCAAATTTTTGTTTAAATATAAGTCAACATAATTTTGTTGGAGCATGGTTTGTTGAATTGTTTATCAAATGGTATATAGTAACTTTAAAGAGCACATAACTAACTATTTAGTTGTATGTGGTTCTGATCGAAAGCAAGCTTTTATTCAGCAGATTTCAACTTTGTAATATACAGCAAGTATTAAGCTTTATCCCGTAGAAAATAGTACAAATTTGACAGGAGGTCTACTTACAGAATGATGTAGACATGAACTTTAAGTGACATGGTATTAAAATACTCAATTGAAATGGGTTATGTACGCAAACCAGCATAGAAAAGCGTATCTAGAATATGTCAGTTTGTTCTTGTCACCATCGCTACAACCCTTTAATGGTGTTCTTCTTGTTAAAATGGATGGAATCCATAAAAAAGAACAAAAACATTAAACTCTTGGAATCTAAACTCAGATGACTATACAAAACAACAATGATCATGTACCTGTATAAAAAATACACTGATTAAATGTTAAATGATGAATAACTCTTGGTAACTTCAAAACTGGTAAAATGATGAACGATGAATATTAAAGCTGTAAACCAGATTTCAGTACCTACCAAAAAACCTTGTGTTTACGTTACTGCTCATTAAAGTTCAGAAAGATAACTTGATTTGAGTAATCATTAGAAATTTAATGAGAAAGATGAATGGAATGACCTTGGTTTTAAGTTGAACTGTTAGTTGTTGAAGATCATATATTGATGTGAAGGGGAAGATGTAAAGGAAGCAGGGGAAAGTGTGGTAGGATAGGGGAGTAATGTGTTTGGAGGGAAAATTTGGAAAAAGAGAAATAAATTTAAATGTTGACCTACAAGAAGTGCACAAGTGGAAGTTAAGAAATGGGTATTGGTTGTACTGATTATGAATTATCTAATTACCAAAAGGGGTATATTAGTGAGTAAAAAATTATAGGGATAAGGATAATTAAGGGATTATGGTGGTATTAGATTTTTTTTAGGTAAGATAGTTGATTGGCTTCTCATTATCGCATCACCACCATGTAAGTGTTGCATTATTGAGCTATTCAAGTGAAATTTTTTATAATGAAAAATTGAATATAACTCGTGCAGAAGAGTAGACTTTAAATTCTTGAGTTTAGTAAGATAAATGAGCAATAAATTATTTCCTAAATCTTTGATTAAATTATAAAAGAAATAAGTTATCTCATCTAAATATTTTATAAATGTAATTTATATTAAAGAATTATTTATTCTAAGAGAGTAAATTGTGTATTTTTTACTAAACTAAACCAAATTATGATATTGTTAAAAATAATTCATATCTATAAACATGTTAGTCATAAGCAATAGAGATTCTAAAGCTGAAACTATTACTCGGAAACAATAATTTAATGTTTTTTAGAAGTAATTCTTGGTTGTTAGTTTAGCTGTTAAGTATAGTTTTGTTTGTATCTATGTGACAGTTTATTTTATGTATATAAACAAGTTTGTAGTTAGAGATTTTGTAAGAAAGTTAATAAGATATTTATAATATTGTTTCTTTTTCAAGAAGTTTGTTACATCCATTTTTTCTTTTTTTCTTTCTTTCTTCTCTTTATCTCTCTCTTCTTTCATCTTCATCTTCAACCTTTGTGTATCAACATTTGATATCTGGAGCTTTGGTTCGATTCACAAGAAAATACGAGTGTATGTGAGGCGTGTGTGATTGATTTCGTTGTTTGAATTCACATTGAATTCACTATCAGAATCGTAACATAATTGCATTCACTACTACAAAAATCCATCTAACGTGGGACACAAAATGTGTTTGAACACGGTTACGGAAGCGACATAACGAAGTGTGTCATGAAAAGTTACCCCTTATCGCCTCATATATTAAAACACTGGGGGGGGGGTAAAGTTAACTGCACGTGGATTTGATTCCCAACATTGTCATTTTTATTATTTTTAGAACTGATGGCATGCCCAATATTAACACTAGGCGTTTTGAAGAATCAAGGTAATATATCAATGTTCTTACCTTGTTTTATTGAGAAAATCGATGGGTTAAGATTTATTTTTTTGTGCTGTCGTTTGCACCTGTATTACAAAACCATATTATATAATATAGAACCATATTTTACATATTCTTGAAACAAAGACACTGTACATTTTGCCAATTACTCAATCTGAAACACAAATATTCATTAATTACACCAAATGCAAACCAAAAATGGCAGACACTTTATAATTTTATATTAAAACAAACAAATGATTTAGAAACAAAAGCAACAAACTATTTACTTACTAGTTTTCCCATATCCATTCTTCATGATCACGAGGAATTGCATGCACACCATCTGAATCAGTGTCTTCAGATGATTGACATACATATGTTGCTAACCAAGGCGTGTCATAGTTAAAATCTTGTTTTTCATCAGTACTATCGGGAATATGTTTTTCTTGAAGAATCATTGACCATCTAGTGTTAGATGGACCAGTGACATAAAAAACTTGTTTTGCTTGGTTTGCCATGATGAATGGTTCTTTCTTATAAGTTGCCTTTTGAAGATCAACCCTTGTGAATCATAATTCATTGATTTTAACACCAGTTTACTATTAACCCTCTTGCACTCAAATAAAGTCACTTTAAAAGAAACACAATGAATCTCCAAAATCTCCTTAATGACCCAAAGTACACTCTAGATGCTAGTATTGGATTGTTATCTTTGGAATTAGAAAAGTACATGGATTCAACCTCAACCATAACACCACTATTTTGCATGGTGCTACGATCATCCTTTGATTTTGTATAGAACGAATATTTATTAATGTCGTATGCACTCCAAGTAATTAAATTAAACTTAGGGATAAGTAACAACCATTTGCAATTATATGATGCACCACTCCCCTTAGAAATACTTTCATTAAACCAATCTATGAAAGTTTTGTTATGCTATGTAAACAACCATTTTTCATTCATCCAGGGGAATTTTTCCCTTATAAGACTTTTGTGAGCAGTCAAGTTAGGATCAACTTCACTAAGGTTATTCAATATATACAAATGTGTTTGAATAACTACTTGTCAACTAAATGTCTTAATATTTAAACCTTTAATACCTCTACCATCATAAAATCCATCATGACAAGACTCCGGAACTCCTATAAAGTTCGCATCTGACAAATAATTTGTACAAAACTCAATAGCTTATTCTGTGATATACATTTCTACGATCGAAGCTTCTGGACGGTGATGATTCTTTGTATACCCTTTGAAAATTTTCATGTAAGCGCTCTATCAGATACATCCACCGTAAATAAACTGGACCACAAATTCTAATCTCTCTTACTAGATGAACAACTAAGTGAACTATAATGTCAAAGAATGACATAAGGAAACACATCTCTAATTGGCACACGATAATTGCAACTTCTTGTTTCAATTCATCTAAATTTTCAAGATATATAACTTTACTACATATAATATTGAAGAATAAACACAATTTGTTTATAGTTACCCTTACATTTCTTGGTAATATGCCAAATATAGCCATTGGTAGAAGTTGTTGCATCAAGACATGACAATCATGAGATTTTAAGTTAATTAATTTGTGATTGTTCTCTGACACAAGTTTCTTCATATTTGATGAATACCAATGGGAAAATTTGACAACCTGCAAACAATCACAATTTTTTTCTTTCTTTTTTAGATAGAGCGTAACGTGTTGGGGGATAGAATATATTTTCTACTTCTTTTGGGGCTAATTTTTCCGTATACCCATCAAAACCATATCTTCTCTGGATTTCTTAGTATCTTTTATCTCGCCTTTAATGTTGAGAAGTGTTCCAACCAAACTATCACACACATTTTTCTCCACATGCATCACATCAATACAATATCTTACAACATGACTAGACCATTATAGAAGATAAAAAATACCGACCTCTTTTCACAAGAAATTTTCTTCACAAACTTTTTTTGTTTCTTTCCAAAGACAACATTAATGTGTTTTTGTCCTCTATAAACTTATTTCCCGGTTGATGGATTTGGAGTGATACCAAACTCTTGCTCTCCATTAAAAGCCTTGTAAAATCTATGATACTGATGATTAGGTCTTAGAAATTTCTGATGCCCAAGATAAAATATATTTTTTCCTTTTTGTAATTAGTGGTGACATGTATCAACTTGGCATATAGGTCACACTTTATGAACCTTGACGTTGTACCCAAAAAAATTATTGTATGCTGGAAAGTCATTAATTGTGCAAAATAATATGGCACACAACTTAAAGTTATCACTTGTATACGCATCATCTATGTCGCTCCCTGGTAATATCATATACTTGTGCTTCATGCACAACCATGTAGATAGGTTATAAATTAAGAGAAAAGCATGCCATGACGTATAATTAGTACTCAAATTACCAAAAGGGCCCATTTTGTTGGTGACACGTCCAAGCCTAAGGTTCCTCGGTTCAAGGAAAAATATGGAAACAATTTATCAATTTTCTTCCATTTCAATGAATCAACTACATACACACTATTTCATTTGCATGCCAACTAGTATTCTTTGTGTCACTAACATTAGCAAACAATCTCTTGAACTTTGGAGTTATCAGTAGATACCACATCACCTTGGCAGAAGCACTCTTGATAGTTGCACCATGATCGTCATCAGCACCATTGCCATCCTGCTTGTAGAACCATTGCCATCCTGCTTGTAGCACGACACTCTACACCTCAGGCACTCGTTCACGTTTTCAAAATCTTTCCTATATAAGATCCAATCATTACGACAAACATGTATTTTCACATAGTCCAAACCCATTGGGCACAATACCTTTTTGGCCTCATAAGTACGGTATAATAATATGTTACCTTTGGGAAGAATTTCTTTCAACAATTCAAGCAATTCAGTGAAACTTTTATTCGTCCACCCACCTCTTGTCTTAATATTAAATATTCTTGACACAACTCACAATCTTGTAAAACTTTTACATCTCGGGTACAACGAATCTTCCATGTCTCTTCGCAAAGTATCTATCACATTAGCTTTCTTGAAAGCATCTACTCCAATACATGAATGATGTCTGCTACATTATCAGTCATAACTTCATCATCTTCAACTATATGTGATAAATGTCTCTTTTTTGTCCCTTCACCATGCCATATCCATTTCGTTTAATTTTAAATAAGTTCATCACAACCACAATGATTGAATATAACATCCCTTGGATGTTTTTTCTTCGTATTATAGCATTTCATACAAAGACACCAAAAAATCACATTATTGTCAAGAAGGTTTTTTTCCCGTAAAATCAAGAAATTGTAACACTTTATTCTCATACTCTTTACTTAATCTATTGGCTTTCAATCAACTATGATGCATAATCACATAAAACTTCTGAAAATAAAATAAAATAAAATACAAAAATAAAGCTTCTAATCAACAAGAACAACAATAATGGAGAACAACAACAATAATAACATACTGCAGAGATCTTTGGAGAAGAAGTGTTATTTTGTTGGCTAAGCTCTTTGAAGTAGAAGTGTTCTTTTGTTAGCGCTTAGAAATTGAATTAGGTAGACACTGAGGGAATAAAAAATATAAAGAGGTTTTGTCGCAGTTACACTAAAAAACGAGGTAACATATAGCCGACATAAAATATATAAAAGATAAAGGAATATTTTTGGTTGCAAAAAGAATAAAAAATTAGGGAGTTTTTTTCTCGATTTTACTGAAAACCGAGGTAACATATATGACATAAAATCTAGAAAAAATAAAGGCATATTTTTGGTTCCATATAAAACATTCAATAGCAAGAGCTAAGAATCGAGCATCAAACCTTGAAAATATATTTATGTCGGTTTTATTTAAATCTGAGGTAACATATTAATTATTATTTTAAATAAAACAAGGTACTCCAATCATATGTACCTGTAAGTTTTTACTGTACGTAGTGAAAACTTCGTCATAAAAAACATTATTTATTATTGTGATTTCTTGATTTTGTGGGATCGAAAAACATGAGTGTTTAATGAGATATGAGTTAATGCATTATTTGCCATAATTAAGAAATCCTCAGAGTGAACTTCTTGTACTTATCGCCAAACAGTTTTTTGGTCTAAGAATGAGTCTACCTAATCATAAGAAGAGATAAAATATTTGGTTTGATGAAGAATTGCAAAGAGTGGTTGAAGACATCATGGTTGGTGGGGGTCCTTATGGACCTTCAATGAAGGGTGGCTTATTTACCCATTAAAGTTGGGGAATTGAAGTTGTACTCGAAAGTATAGGGTGCCTCATATGCTTTAGTGGCTTCTAGTGTCAAATCTTGGGTGTTACAACATTATTTACTGAGAGACAATGAGATATATGGTATAAACTCTGATTTTGAGAGAGCTTTAGATGATCATAATTCCAGATTTTTTACCTTAGCAGTTTTACTAGCAAGGACATCGTCCCTCCTAAAACACAACATGTTTTGGCAAGTGACCTTTTTACTAAAAAAATGTTAAAGGATAAGGAGGTAAAGTTTGATAAGTTTGATATGACCATAATATAAAAAGTCGTATTTGGTTGTTTGTAAGTTGCACATGCTCAAGATTTTCTCCTTGAGATTCTTATTGCTAAGCTAGGCCAACACATGTCACCAATATAATACTCTACTATCCTTATATATCTCCTTTATGATTCTCATATTTTTCTATTGACGATGTTTTTCCTATTTGTTGCAAGATATGCTTGGATACATTTGGGAACACTCGATTCATTTTAAGCTCCAAATATCGACATGACTTTATTAGGGATATCCTATTTGATATATTTCAACGACCTAAAGTTTCGTGAAGAAATAAACGCTTGTGAATTATTTTAATGACCCGCAAAAGGGGAAATCGACACTTAAACCAGTAAATCATCTATCGTACAGTTGAGTATAAAGGAAACATGCATGCGTGAACTTGACTTAGATTTTCCCGCTTGTGAGACTGAGGACTAGGGATTTTATTGTGGGACAAACAATACTAAAATCCGCTTCAAATAAAGTGGTTAAACATGAGAAAGCGTGTTCTGGCCATCAACATAATTCTATACCATTTACTTTTGTTACTTTTGACTTTCCAACACGAGAGACCGTGGGTATTGTACATAATATCCACATATTTATGCAGACATAAATATAATTTTCAAAATAATTAATTTTTGTCATCAGTAAAAAGATTACGGTGCAATTTATTGTATATTTATCGTCTATTTATAGATAAACTTTATCATATATATTAAGTCAAATGTTTAAGTTGAAATTTTGAAATATCGCTACATTTTTCTCATTTTGAAACTTTATCACAATTGAACCCAGAACATGTCCAATCACCTCGTTTTCTCTCATTTTCTAAACAATTTATCATAGAAACATTAAATAATTTTGAGGTGCTACCATTCTATGATATTTTATCAAGCAATTGCATGTTTTAAAAAAATGAGTATTCAAGCAAAACTGGTAGAGAAAATGACATGTTCAATTTAATGCCATGTTGCAGAATCAGATGTTTTGCTTCTGAATACAACATCTTAGTTTCATGAGATCTGTCCTTTCTGTTTCAGAAATCAGAACTATCGATCATTGTTTGTTGAAAAGTTCTTTTCATCAAAAATAGACAATGCATCAACCTATATTGTCGCTTGAGCTAACAACAACACTATGTGATTAATTACTAATATATTTTTTCAAAATAATAAAATTAATATAGAAATAAAAGAAACGGATAACTGCACCATTATTTCTTTTAAGATGGTAAAATTAATTCTCAATATTATATTCATAAATTTATAAAATATAACATTTTTATGAATAAATTTTGGACTCTCTGTAAAATATTAATTATTTCTAGTGTTAATAAATCAAAAGAGTATGAAATAAATGGTATATAAAAGTATGTTAATTGTTGGAATATGTTTTTTATGTTTAAATCATTAAACTACTTTTTTTAAATAATTAAGTTTAAAGATATTTTATTGTCGTTATCGTTTATTATGTCATTATGTAAAGTATTAAATTTGATTGATTAATTTTGAAAGATAAGGAAAAAGACAACAACTATTGTGTACTGTGTTTTTTTTCTAAATGAAAAAGATTGATAATTCATCTGGTAGTACTGGAGAAATTAATATGTGCTTGCTGGAACAGGACGTATCATTTACTATAAGGGAAAATGAAAATGACAAACCGTTTATGTTATCTCAATTTAATTAGCTTATATAGCTACTATTTGACTCCTTCTACTTTCTCACAATCTTTTTTTTTTTTGTCGCATATTGTGTGAGAATCACACAATAAATGTGTAAATTTGCGAAATCCGAATTGCAACATACTCTATAAAGTTGAGAGGAAAGATGTCTCAAAGGTTGGCACTCAAGCTTATTATAATTGACATGATTGATTTATTAATTGAATATTATGCATGATACGACTCTTAATAATTTGGTCTGGTCTAAACCACAAGTTGGGTAGCTCAAATGTAATTTGGATGCTAGTTTTAATAATTGCCTCAATTCAACTAGTAGAGGCTGGTGTATTCGTGATAGTGGTGAGAATTTTATTTTAAAGTTACGTTTGATTAAATACTATAAAATGAACCAAACGGAATAAAGTATAACAGATTGAAATGAAGTAGAACATAATAAAATTAAATTAAATTGTCATTGAATTATTTAGTTCTTTCATGAAAGCATAAAGCGATTTTGTCATTTGTTTAAATTTATACTCGAATTCGAAAGATATTTTAAAAGAGATTAGAAAATGTATCAAAGAGAGAGCATTATAGACCTAAAAGAAAACACTTATAAAAAGTATAAAATTGAAGATTGAAAAATGTTGAAAGTGTAATTTCTCGTGTCGAATTAGGTTGGTTTTCAACACAAGGTATGTTGAAGCAGGCTGTTACTCGAACACAAGGTATGTTGAAATAGCTTAGTCTGTCGAGTTGTGTAGTTGTCGAAGTGTAAAAGCAAGTTGTTCCACATACAATTTTAATTTAGGTATAAAATAGGTATTTTGGGCTTTTATAGTTTTAGGTTTTTTGGCTTTGGGAGAAAACTAACCTAAAACTATAAATAGAATGAGTAATTCCTATTTTTGTAATCAACTCATTGAGTATTCACATAATTTGTAGTTGCGAGTGCATAAATATTTCTACAGTTTATGGGAAGAGAGAAACTCTTCAGAAACCCTAATCTCTTTTCTTCTCTAATTTTCTTTCTTTTTATTGTCATTGTGTGGTGATAACAATCTTGTTCATCGAGATTGATAGAAATTCATCATAGATTTTAGGGGATTTCCAATATCGGATATCAAGAGCTCCAGTTGAGTGATTAAGGTAAGAATAGGAAATCACAATGACGATGAATTATACGAATGAGAATTTTCCAGTAAGTCTTCTAATACTGAAAGTTGATAACTATTAGAATTGTGCAAACATATGAAGGTTATATTCTATTTTCAAGGTCTTTGAGATCTTGTGAAACATGGATTAAAACCACTTGAAGAAGATGCTTCAGAAGAAGAGGCAAAATAAAAAGATTCGAGGAAGAAGAACTATAAAGCTCTCTTTATAATTCATCAATGTTTGAGTCCAGGAAATTTCAAAAATGTTAGTGATGTAGAATCTGCAAAAGAAGGCTGGGAGATTCTTAAGAAATCTTTTGGAGGTGTAGAAAAGGTGAAAGAGACGAGGTTACAAACTCACATAAGAACATATGAATTGATTTAGATGGAAGATAGCAAAATCTTATCTGATTTCTTCACTAGGGTTACGAAACTAGTGAATCAAATCAAGGATTGTGGAAAGACGTTAACAATAAGAGTTGTTGTTTCAAAGATATTGAGATCTTTGGATTCAAAGTTCGACCATGTGGTAGTTTCCATAGAAGGGTCAAAGGACATGTTGACTTTTTCGAAGGAATAGCTTCAAGGGACGCTTGAATCTAATGAACAAATAATCTATGAAAGAGATGCAGACAAGTCGCGGAGTAATGTGCCTTTGCAGATGCAGTCCACAAGAGAAAGTAAAGGTAAAGGAAAGTGGTTTGAAAAAGGTAAACGTGGCTACAACAATTCGACTGGTAGAGGAAACCAACAAGAAGTAATTTTGTCATATTAGAGAAGATCATCATACCAAGGCAGCCAAAGAGGTGATGTTGGAGGTATATGAGGAGATGGTGGTCGAAAACCTAACAAGAGTTACATTCATTGTTACAATTGTCAGAAGTATGTTCATTATTCTAATTATTGTCCAGAAAAGAAAAATAATCAAGAAAGTGATGCAAAGTTTGCAAAGTATTAAGAAGAAGAGATTATGCTGATAGTCAAAGCAAGAGATGAAGAGAAATTCAAGGACCAGTGGTACATGAATTCATGATGCTCATGACACATGTCTGGAAGGAAATATTAATTTGTCAACCTAAAACCCTCAATGAAGAACATGGTAAAATTTGCAAATGAAATTACTCTAGCAACTGAAGGTATTTGAGATGTTTTGATTATGACGAAAGATGAAAAAAGGTCAGTAATTTCCAATGTGATGTATATACCATGCATGAAGAGCAACTTGATCAGCATAGGTCAGTTGGTCAAAAATAATTACAAAGTGTTGGTCAAATACTAGATGGTGAGAGTCGTCGACATAAGAGGAAGATTTTTCTTGACGGCTCCCATGTCTCATATTAGAACCTTCAAGATTGAATTTAATGTGATGGAGCACAAGTTCCTTTCGACTATAGCTATCAGAGACGAATGGATATGGCACTATCTACTAGGCCATCTCAACTTCAGAGACATTCGAGATTTGTAGAGAAGAAATATGGTTTTAGGATTACTGGAAATTGACATTCTTAACGAGGTATGTGAGAAATGTGTGCAAGCGAAGCAAATTGTGGGACAAGATGTCATGGTGTTGGTCTAGGACAATTTATTTAAAGTTTTGGATGTAAATCATATAGAAAAACTGAGTTGTTCCATTTGTATTTGCATATGTAAGGGCCTATAGAAGTCAATGCGAGGGAGGTATGTGGGGAGTTTTTCTCCTTTTTGGTCTATGTTGCACATGAAACAAAGCAAACTTCACTTGTTTCAAAACATTTTTTTTTTCATAACCATTGTTACAAGCAAGAAAAGTATGTTTCTACCTCTATATTTCTCTTTCTATTCATAAGTGAAAATTGATATCATGATGAACCAAACGTTTGGAAATCAAAGTAAGAAGAGTCATTATATCAAAAGAGTCTCAATCATGAAGGTTGTAAAGAACAAGGGAGTTGGATCTACCTCTTCTAACGTTAGCAGGGTCACATTTGTTGAATCATCATGTGGGGAATCTGTGATTGGGAAAAAAAAATTTGACCAAGAATAAGTCCTTAAAGAAGAGCCTGACTCAATCTTAACAAGAGGTCGATTAAAGCTTAGAGGTTTATGAAGATCTGGTCAAATACTTGAATTGCAGAGGATGAATAGATGAATAGGTTTGAAGGGTTATAATTCAAGTTTATTTTCTTGTCCTTTTATATGGACATACTTTTGCTCTTGATTTGTAAGAACTTTTATGACTAATTTGAATAATATTTGTGTATCTTTTCATGATGATATAGTTGTTTTACTCATGATTTGGTTGTGTATGTTCTAACATACTGTTCTAGACTGCCCAAAAGTTTTTGGGTAGGTCATTTATCCTCAAAGTACAATGACCTGTCAGGTCCCAACGACGTGCTTAGGGCTCCCTGCTGCCTGTACCGCGTATCCTCTGCTCGACATAGGTCGAGCTGATCCACGGCTTGTCACGTCGTGAACTGCGCCCGTTGTCTCCCATGCTCAACATAACGGTTAGTTACGAGTATATCTGTTCGGTTTTGATGTAGTCAACTCGAACGACTATATTTGGGGACCCGCATATCCCGAGCCAAATATAGCTACCAATGAGAATACTCCTAAGATCATTATATAAACCCTCATATCTTTGAGGGCATGGTATCACTTTCTTACACTCAAAACCCTAATATTTTATATCCTCTTCCTTGAACATTTGCTTACTTTAGCATCAGAGTACTTTGCAGGTACACCACCCCCTCCTCAACATCAACTTGCTCGAAAGATCACCAACCATTCCGGTCGTCTCCGATTCTGATCACTTGTTAAAATCACATACTAACCTCCACATGACTAACCTCTATCTTCTAGTTTGAAGAACTAAACATTTGCCAAATTATTGAAAAAAGTGGGAGTAGTGTGGGATATATTTTAGTGAGACTAACTAAAAAGTAACATGTATTTGTTTTGAACTAATTTTGAAGTACTAATGATGTGGGCTCGCATGTTGGAGCATCATACAAGACATCTGGCCCTTTTGGAGTTAGCTTTTATGTTAGTTCTTTTATGTATATTTTAATACTAACCAATAAATCTTGGTGTTATGCATGAATAAGTATATGAATACTTGCATACTAATAATTGTTAGTTGGTAGGATTGTATGCTACTAAATATGTGGTGACTGGGTAGATGCATGACTAAGTCTCTAAATGATTATATGTTTGTTTGGGTTGGAGAATCCAAATAGACTATGTGTAAGAATTTGAGTGTTGATGCTACAAACTCATTTTGTTGCAGCCGGTGCTTAACTTTATTGATTTGAAGAAAGTTGTTGTTGTTGATTTTATGCTATGATAGTCTAGTATTTCTACTAGTTGTCATTTGTTCTATTATGAATAAGTGATATATCTTCAAGAGTTATTTTGCCACAATCTTAAAAAGGTAGGGATTGAAGTTCCTTGTGGATTTAATCTTTATATTGGTTGCATTTTGCAAAATAATGATATGGAGAATTGTTAAAGTGCTCAAGATTAATCTAGCCTGCTCAGGCTATATAGAGGTGCAAAAGAGACACATGGTGGACACGATGTCTCAGTATGGTGCTATGACATATGGGAGTTGCACAATAGGTCATTGCTGATGCATTTTGGACGATTCTTTTGTCAAATATTGGATCAGATTCTATTAATATTGGTGTAGCAATATGATCAGGTGATTTGGTTGACAACTAGGAAAATATTAATTCACATTTAAATGGAGATTTAAATTTGAATTTAAATTGAAACAAATCATATCTTGTTGGAGATATTTATGGAGTAAATAATATCCAACAGATTTTGCATTATTCCTGGATGAAATCAAATAAAATATCTGTGAAGAAAAAGTCCAAAATCAAGATGCTATATAAGGAGCTAAAAACCCTCATTTGAAAGAAAATAATACATTGAAGACCTTTAGAGTGCTAGGGTTTGTTTAGATTCATTTTTATTGTTGTGTGTAAACCACACTATGTTTCAATAACTTAGCATAGTTGTAGGTTTTTCTAGTTGAGTTGTAAGATTCAACATTACTCATACTCTCGATCACTAGGGTTTAATGATTGTAGTGCAAATATTAGGGGTTAGTGTTTGAGAAACATAAAGATAAAGGGTGTCTCATATTTAGGGGGAGTCCTAAATAGAATTTTTTTAGATAATGTTAGGAAGAGGCATTGAACATCATAAGGTTTGTTGTTGCTTGTAAAACTAAATGTACTGAACTACTAATAGTGAACTTTCTTTCTTGGGTTGGAAGCTAACCATTGAGACATAAGTAAAGGTTACATCAAACTAGGGATGACAATGGACAGGGTATGAGTAGGGTACTATAGTACTCGTCCTCATACCCGTGGTTGTAAATAATCCCCGTACCTGAGCCCATATCTGCGTGGGTAAAAATAATAGCACACATACCTGTGTCCTCTGGGTATGTAAGTACCCATACCCGTGCCTGTTACCCATATATCTAATAAATAATAAATTTATAAATTATAAAATATCATATTATTTTAAGTTGATAAGAACATTCAATTTTTTGAATAAATTTATTGTTGAATTATTAAATAAAAGAACACTTATATTATAAATGTAGTGGCTTAACATCGATGTATTTTTTAAAATTGATAGATATTTATTTTAATATATATATGTATAGTACGGGTATGGGGAGGGGTGGGTGCTAAGGCGCCCATACCCGCTTATTTAAATGGGTAATTAGCCGAGCCCGTATCCCATTTATGGAAATTTTACCCTACCCATTGTGGGGATTTTTGTGGATACCCACTGGGGATGAGCCAAATTTCCATCCCTACATCAAAATAGGTCACCAATTGATTGTGTTATTTATTTCTTTTCTACTCCATCATCCTGTACAAGTTATGATGAGTCTAATTTTACTTGTCAAACCAGTTGTCAAAACATCATGCGACATCTATCCCCTGAGGAACATAATTTCACTTTTAATCACATAAACTATTTAGGAGTTGTTTTAGAACTAAATAAATGATTATCCCTAATGCTCTAATCGATTATGTTGCTTTGTAACATTCATAATACATAGGAATAAAGCTTTCAATGATTGGTAACAACTATTCATCAAAACCTTCTATTTGTGACTTGAAAAATCAATTATTTAGATGTAATAATTGATTGGCATAATTTATTATCACTTTATTTCAGCCCATGAATTATTTCTTTTTAGAGCTACATTTTCTTCTATATAATGAAGATCTTTCCTTATTCGAAATCACACCAAAATTCAAATTTTCCTATTTATCTCTATTTTATTACTCTCCTCAATTATCAGTGATATTATTCTTTCACTATAAAGTTGAATTAGTTCCTTGCGATTGAAAACTACTTGTGAGGAAAGCTTTGTTCTAGTGTCGAGTTTTGTTTGTTTATTTCAAGAGTGTGATTATTTTGAATGTTTTTGTTGCGGTTCTAGAGATAAACCATTAAAAATATTTGTTCGGTGCTAAAACTTAGTCCAATGATAGCTCTATTTGGTTATTAAGATTATCCAATAAAATTTATATTCATTTTGTGAGCCCATCTCGTGGAAAACCTATTGTTTGATTGGGGAATAAGTTTCGTGGGCATAACTTATAAAATCTCAAGTTGTTATTAAAACTATCAAGAAGATATCTTGGGGACAAGAGTAGATCAACATTCAGCCGAACCTATATAAATCTCGGTGTAAACTCTGTAACCATATCTCTTTACTAACCATATCTCTTTACTTTATGTCATTTACTTTGTTTATTTCCGCTGCTTTTATTTGTGTTATTTACATACTAATACAAATTGTAAATAACACAAATATTCTTGAAAACAGACTTTTAAATTAATCACAAATTTTAAATATCACAATTTGCCCACTTCTTATTTTTGGAGTCAATTATTCAACAAATAATTCTAATTTATAGGTCACAACAACATCCTAATGTGTAGTTCCCATTTTACAAAAGGATTCCAAAAAGACCTAAAAACAAAAGGAATCTAGAATAAGGTGAAATTGATGGTTCTCACCATAAGATGAGAAGAACGAGATTTCCATCTCATCAAAGTGCATCAACTCAAAAAATAAACTCAACCAAGAAGAAAACACCGACAAAGAAGAAAATTATGAGTAAGAAGGAAAAATAAGTAGGATGTTTGAACGTGTATGAAAGATAGTGTTAGGTTTTTGGTTTTGATATTTATTTTGGATAAACTTATACGTTAACATCATGATAACAAAAAATAATTATTTCTACGAGATTTCGTCCACTTAATTGTATTGTTGAAATTCTCCAAAATTTCATCCACAACAATATAATTTCTTCAAAACATCATCCTTTTATAATATCAATTCACATTAAAGATTACAATATATATAGATTTTAGAGTTAAATATATGTTATCCTCTGCAGTGTTACCAAGATTCGATTTATTCCACTGTATAAAAAATTGATTTCCCTTATAATGTTAAGATTATGTGTCTTTTTCCCTCTCAATTGACTAAATATCATGGAATCTTTATTTTTGGCGACGTGGGTTGTCCACATGACTTTTATTTTAATTTTTAATTATTTTATAAAATTCACATGGATTTTTTATATTTTTAACATTGCAGGGGTACAAATTTTGTTTTGTTTTGGATATTAAAACATAGAAAAACATGAAAAATGATACCAATGAGTTTTGAACCCAAGAATGTTAGCAAAAAATATATATTTTATGTTGCTGTTAAGACTCGTTGTTGATGTTGTTGTTTAGTTGTTCTACTATTCAAAGTTATGAAAATCTATATGTTGTAGTTCAGTTGTTGTTATTTAGTTTGAATTTTAGATTGATATCAATATTGAGTTTATGCTTTTTGTGATTCATTTGTTCCGTCGAGTTTAGTTTATTATATGTAATGTCATTTGTTTATTTCACTAATCCCTCTTTGAACATATAACATATTAAATTGATTTTGAAAATAATCATATGATTTTTTTATTTCTTTTTGTATTTGAAACATGTCTTATAGTGATTAATTAATGTTTTTATAGCACTCTTCAACTCATCATTCATCTCATGTTTTTTATAGTTAAAATCTCTCAAACTCATCTAGTTTATGTTTAACTTTCTTCCAAACTTTTCATCTTTCAAAACATCAAATTATATGCTTTCAAGAATGAATTAGTAAAAAAATGTTGAATGAATAAAGAACTTGAAATATTGTAGATATTTTAACTATTATGTGAGATTGAATGATATGTCGTAGACTGCTTGAAAATATTAACCACGGTAAGTTATTCTTCAAATATAACACAACTGTTCATAAAATTGTTTTCCTAACTAACTTTTAGAAGTTATATGTTAAATTAGGGTTTAGTGAAATAAATAATCCACATTAAATTTAATAAACTCAATCGTGTTTATTTATTACACAATCTAAAGAAATCTGATGATATTTGAAGTGAATATAAATCTTTAGAAAATGTGATGAAATTTGAAATGAATATAACTCATGAGAAAATTTGAGGAAAACCTGTTGAAACATGACGTGAACATAAATCCTAAGAAAATACGATGGAATCTGAAGTGAACATAGATCTGAAGAAATTTGAAGTGAATATAAATCTTAAGATATTCTGAAACAATACGAAGTGAACATAAATCTTAAGAAATCTGATGATATTTAAAGTGAATATAAGTCTTTAGAAAATGTGATAAAATTTGAAATGAATATAAGTCTCTAGAAAATTTGAGGAAAACCTGATGAAACTTGAGGTGAACATAAAACTTAAGAAAATCTAATGGATTCTGAAGTGAACATAGAGATGAACAAATTTTTTAAGTGAATATAAATCTTAAGAAATTCTGAAGAAATACGAAGTGAACAAAAATCTTACGAAAATCTGATGATATTTGAAGTGAATATAAGTCTCTAGAAAATATGATGAAATTTGAGGAAAACCCGTTGAAATTTGAAGTGAACATAAATCTTAAGAAAATCTTATGGAATCTCAAGTGAACATAGATCTGAAGAAATTTGAAGTGAATATAAACCTTATGAAATTCTGAAGAAACACAAAGTGAACATAAACCTTGAGAAATATGATGATATTTAAAGTGAATATAAGTCTTTAGAAAATGTGGTGAAATTTGAAATGAATATAAGTCTCTAGAAAATTTGGGGAAAACCTGATAAAAGTTGACGTGAACATAAATCTTAAGAAAATCTGATGGAATATCAAGTGAACATAGATCTGAGAAATTTGAAATGAATATAAATCTTAAGAAATTCTGAAGTAATACGAAGCGAGCAAATATCTTAAGAAATCTGATGATATTTGAAATGAATATAAATCTTTAGAAAATGCGATGAAATATTAAATGAATATAAGTCTCTAGAAAATTTGAGGAAAACCTTAAGAAACTTGACGTGAACATAAATCTTAAGAAAATTTGATGGAATCTCAAGTGAATATAGATCTGAAGAAATTTGAAGCGAATATAAACCTTAAGAATTTTTGAAGAAATACGAAGTGAATATAAACCTTATGAAATATGATGGTATTTGAAGTGAATATAACTCTTTAGAAAATACGATGAAATTTGAAATGAATATAAGTCTCTTAAAATTTGAGGAAAACTTGATGAAACATGACGTGAAGATAAATCTTTAGGAAATCTGATGGAATCTCAAGTGAACATAGATATGAAGAAATTTGAAGTGAATATAAATATTAAGAAGTTCAAAAGAAATACGTAGTAAACAAAAATCTTAAGAAATCTGATGATACTTGAAGTGAATATAAGTCTTTAGAAAATGTGATGAAATTTAAAATGAATATAAGTCTATAGAAAATTTGAGGAGAACCTGATGAAACTTCACGTGAATATATATCTAAAGAAAATATGATGGAATTTGAAGTGAAAATAGATCTGAATAAATTTGAAGTGAATATAAATCTTAAGAAATATGATGATATTTGAAGTGAATATAAGTCTTTAGAGAATGTGATGAAATTCGAAATGATTATAAGTCTCTAGAAAATTTGAGGAAAACTTGATGAAACTTCACGTGAATATAAATCTTAAGAAAATACGATGGAATTTGAATTGAAAATAGATCTGAATAAATTTGAAGTGAATATAAATCTTATGAAATTCTAAAGAAATACGAAGTGAACATAAATCTTAAGAAATATGATGATATTTAAAGTTAATATAAGTCTTTACAAAATGTGATGAAATTTGAATTGAATATAAGCCTCTATAAAATATTAGGAAAACTTGATGACACATGTCGTGACGATAAATCTTTAGAAAGTACGATGGAATCTCAAGTGAACATAGATCTGAAGAAATTTGAAGTGAATATAAATCATAAGATATTCTTAAGAAATACGAAGTGAACAAAAATCTTAAGAAATCTGATCATATTTGAAGTGAATATAATTCTTTAGAAAATGCGATGAAATTTGAAATAAATTTAAGTCTCCAGAAATTTGAGGAAAAACTTATGAAACTAGACGTGAACATAAATTTTAAGAAAATCGGATAGAATCTCAAGTGAACATATATCTGAAGAAATTTGAAGCGAATATAAACCTTAAGAAATTTTGAAAAAATATGAAGTGAACATAAAGCTTAAAAAATATGAAGATATTTGAAGTGAATATAAGTCTTTAGAAAATGTGATGAAATTTGAAACGAATATAACTCTCTCGAAAATTTGTGGAAAACTTGATGAAACATGACTTGAAGATAAATCTTAAAAAAATCGGATGGAATCTCAAGTGAACATAGATCTGAAGAAATTTGAAGTGAATATAAATCTTAAGAAGTTCTGAAGAAATACGAAGTGAACAAAAATGATAAGAAATATAACGATATTGGAAGTGAATATAGGTCTTTAAAAAATATGATGAATTTTGAGATGAATATAAGTCTCTAGAAAATTTGAGGAAATCTAGATGAAACTTGACGTGAACATAAATCATAAGAAATATGAGGATATTTGAAGTGAATATAAGTCTTTAGAAAATGTGATGAAATTTGAAATGAATATAAGTCTCTAGAAAATTTGAGGAAAACTTGATAACGCACGACGTGAAGATAAATATTAAGAAAGTACGATGGAATATCAAGTGAACATAGATCTGAAGAAATTTGAAGTGAATATAAATCATAAGAAATTCTGGGAAATACGAAGTGAACAAAAATCTTAAGAAATCAGATTATATTTCAAGTGAATATAATCCTTTAGAAAATGCGATGAAATTTGAAATAAATATAAGTCTCTAGAAATTTGAGGAAAAACTTATGAATCTTGACGTGAACATAAATCTTAAGAAAATCTGCTGGAATCTCAAGTGAACATAGATCTGAAGAAATTTGAAGCGAATATAAACCTTAAGAAATTTTGAAGAAATACGAAGTGAACATAAACCTTAAGAGATATGATGATATTTGAAGTGAATATATGTCTTTAAAAAATGTGATGAAATTTGAAATGAATATAACTCTCTTGAAAATTTGAGGAAAACTTGATGAAACATGACGTGAAGATATATCTTTAGAAAATCTGATGGAATCTCAAGTGAACATAGATCTGAAGAAATTTGAAGTGAATATAAATCTTAAGAAGTTCTGAAGTAATACGTAGTGAGCATAAATCTTAAGAAATCTGATAATATGTGAAGTGAATATAAGTCTTTAGAAAATGTGATGAAATTTGAAATGAATATAAGTCTCTAGAAAATTTGAGGAAAACCTGATGACACATGACGTGAAGATAAATCTTAAGAAAGTATGATGTAATTTCAATTGTACATAGATCTGAAGAAATTTGAAGTGAATATAAATCTTAAGAAATTCTAAAGAAATACGAAGTGAACAAAATTTTTAAGAAATCTGATAATATTTGAAGTGAATATAAGTCTTTAGAAAATGCGGTGAAATTTGAAATGAATATAAGTCTCTAGAAATTTTAGGAAAAACTTATGTAAATTGACGTAAACATAAATCGTATGAAATTCTGATAGAATCTCAAGTGAATATAGATCTAAAGAAATTTGAAGCGAATATAAACCTTAAGAAATTTTGAAGATATACGAAGTGAACATAAACCTTAAGAAATATGATGATATTCCAAGTGAATACAAGTGTTCAGAAAATGTGATGAAATTTGAAATGAATATAACTCTCTCGAAAATTTGAGGAAAACTTGATGAAACATGACGTGAAGATAAATCTTAAAAAAATCTGATGGAATCTCAAGTGAACATAGATCTGAAGAAATTTGAAGTGAATATACAGCTTAAGATGTTATGAAGTAATACGTAGTGAGCATAAATCTTAAGTAATCTGATAATATTTGAAGTGAATATAAGTCTTTAGAAAATGTCATGAAATTTGAAATGAATATAAGTCTCTAGAAAAGTTGAGGAAAACTTGATGACACATGACGTGAAGATAAATCTTAAGAAAGTACGATGTAATCTCAATTGTACATAGATCTGAAGAAATTTGAAGTGAATATAAATCTTAAGAAATTCTAAAGAAATACGAAGTGAACAAAAATCTTAAGAAATCTGATTATATTTGAAGTGAATATAAGTCTTTAGAAAATGCGGTGAAATTTAAAATGAATATAAGTCTCTAGAAATTTTAGGAAGAACTTATGAAACTTGACGTAAACATCAATCTTATGAAAATCTGATAATATCTCAAGTGAACATAGATCTAAAGAAATTTGAATTGAATATAAACCTTAAGAAATTTCGAAGATATACGAAGTGAACATAAACCTTATGAAATATGATGATATTTCAGGTGAATATAAGTCTTTAGAAAATGTGATGAAATTTGAAGCGAATATAAGTCTCTAGAAATTTTAGGAAAAACTTATGAAATTTGACGTAAACATCAATCTTATGAAAATCTGATAATATCTCAAGTGAACATAGATCTAAAGAAATTTGAATTGAATATAAACCTTAAGAAATTTCGAAGATATACGAAGTGAACATAAACCTTATGAAATATGATGATATTTCAGGTGAATATAAGTCTTTAGAAAATGTGATGAAATTTGAAGCGAATATAAGTCTCTAGAAATTTGAGGAAAAACTTATGAATCTTGACGTGAACATAAATCTTAAGAAAATCTGCTGGAATCTCAAGTGAACATATATCTGATGAAATTTGAAGGGAATATAAACCTTAAGAAATTTTGAAGAAATATGAAGTGAACATAAACCTTAAGAAATATGATGATATTTGAAGTGAATATATGTCTTTAGGAAATGTGATGAAATTTTAAATGAATATAACTCTCTCGAAAATTTGAGGAAAACTTGATTTAACATGACGTGAAGATATATCTTTAAAAAATCTGATGGAATCTCAAGTGAACATAGATCTGAAGAAATTTGAAGTGAATATAAATCATAAGAAGTTCTGAAGTAATACATAGTGAGCATAAAACTTAAGAAATCTTATAATATATTAAATGAATATAAGTCTTTAGAAAATGTGATGAAATTTGAAATGAATATAAGTCTCTAGAAAATTTGAGGAAAACTTGATGACACATGATGTGAAGATAAATCTTAAGAAAGTACGATGTAATCTCAAGTGTACATAGATCTGAAGAAATTTGAAGTGAATATAAATCTTAAGAAATTCTAAAGAAATACGAGGTGAACAAAAATTTTAAGAAATCTTCTAATATTTGAAGTGAATATAAGTCTTTAGAAAATGCGGTGAAATTTGAAATGAATATAAGTCTCTAGAAATTTTAGGAAAAACTTATGTAACTTGACGTAAACATAAATCTTATGAAATTCTGATAGAATCTAAAGTGAACAAAGATCTAAAGAAATTTGAAGAGAATATAAACCTTAAGAAATTTTGAAGATATACAAAGTGAACATAAACCTTAAGAAATATGATGATATTTCAAGTGAATACAAGTCTTTAGAAAATGTGATGAAATTTGAAATGAATATAACTCTCTCGAAAATTTGAGGAAAACTTGATGAAACATGACGTGAAGATAAATCTTAAAAAAATCTGATGGAATCTCAAGTGAACATAGATCTGAAGAAATTTGAAGTGAATATAAAGCTTAAGATGTTCTGAAGTAATACGTAGTGAGCATAAATCTTAAGTAATCTGATAATATTTGAAGTGAATATAAGTCTTTAGAAAATGTGATGAAATTTGAAATGAATATAAGTCTCTAGAAAATTTGAGGAAAACTTAATGTAACATGACGTGAAGATATATCTTTAAAAAATCTGATGGAATCTCAAGTGATCATAGATCTGAAAAAATTTGAAGTGAATATAAATCTTATGAAGTTCTGAAGTAATATATAGTGAGCATAAAACTTAAGAAATCTGATAATATTTGAAGTGAATATTAGTCTTTAGAAAATGTGATGAAATTTGAAATGAATATAAGTCTCTAGAAAATTTGAGGAAAACTTGATGACACATGACGTGAAGATAAATCTTAAGAAAGTACGATGTAATTTCAAGTTTACATAGATCTGAAGAAATTTGAAGTGAATATAAATCTTAAGAAATTCTAAAGAAATACGAAGTGAACAAAAATCTTAAGAAATCTGATTATATTTGAAGTGAATATAAGTCTTTAGAAAATACGGTGAAATTTGAAATGAATATAAGTCTCTAGAAATTTTAGGAAAAACTTATGAAACTTGACGTAAACATAAATCTGATGAAAATCTGATAGAATCTCAATTGAACATAGATCTAAGGAAATTTGAAGCGAATATAAACCTTAAGAAATTTTGAAGATATACGAAGTGAACATAAACGTTAAGAAATATGATGATATTTCAATTGAATATAAGTCTTTAGAAAATGTCATGAAATTTCAAATGAATATAACTCTCTCGAAAATTTGAGGAAAACTTGATGAAACATGACATGAAGATAAATCTTAAAAAAATCTGATGGAATCTCAAGTGAACATAGATCTGAAGAAATTTGAAGCGAATATAGACCTTATGAAATTTTGAAGAAATACGAAGTGAACATAAACCTTAAGAAATATCATGATATTTGAAGGTAATATATGCCTTTAAAAAATGTGATGAATTTTGAAACGAATATAACTCTCTCGAAAATTTGAGGAAAACTTGATGAAACATGACGTGAAGATATATCTTTAAAAAATCTGATGGAATCTCACACTGAACATAGATCTGAAGAAATTTTAAGTGAATATAAATCTTAAGAAGTTCTGAAGAAATACGAAGTGAACAAAAATCTTTAGAAATATGATGCTCTTTGAAGTAAATAAAAGTCTTTAGAAAATGTGATTAAATTTAAAATGAATATAAGTCTCTAGAAAATTTGAGGAAATCCGGATGAAACATGACGTGAACATAAATCTTAAGAAAATACGATGGAATCTGAAATAAACATAGATCTGAATAAATTTGAAGTGAATATCAATTATAAGAAATTCTGAAGTAATACGCTGTGAGCATAAATCTTAAGAAATCTGATAATATTAGAAATGAATATAAGTCTTTAGAAAATATGATGAAATTTGAAATGAATATAAGTCTCTAGAAAATTTGAGGAAAACTTGATGACACATGACGTGAAGATAAATCTTAAGAAAGTACAATGTAATGTCAAGCGAACATAGATCTGAAGAAATGTGAAGAGAATATAAATCTTAAGAAATTCTGAAGAAATACGAAGTGAACAAAAATCTTAAGAAATCTGATTATATTTGAAGTGAATATAAGTCTTTAAAAAATGCCGTGAAATTTGAAATGAATATAAGTCACTAGAAATTTGAGGAAAAACTTATGAAACTTGACGTGAACATAAATCATATAAAAATCTGATAGAATCTCAAGTGAACATAGATCTAAAGAAATTTGAAGCGAATATAAACCTTAAGAAATTTTGAAGATATACGAAGTGAACATAAACCTTAAGAATTATGATGATATTTGAATTGAATATAAGTCTTTGGAAAATGTGATGAAATATGAAATAAATAAAACTCTCTCGAAAATTTGAGGAAAACTTGATGAAACATGACGTGAAGATAAATCTTAAAAAAATCTGATGGAATCTCAAGTGAACATAGAACTGAAGAAATTTGAAGTGAATATAAATCTTAAGAAGTTCTGAAGAAATACGAAGTGAACAAAAATCTTATGAAATCTGATGATATTTGAAGTGAATATAAGTCTTCATAAAATGTGATGAAATTTGAAACGGATATAAGTCTCTAGAAAATTGGAGCAAATCCGGATGAAACTTGACGTGAACATAAATTTGAAGAAAATACGATGGAATCTGAAGTGAACATAGATCTGAATAAATTTGAAGTGAATATAAATTTTAAGAAATTCTAAAGTAATACGTAGTGAGCATAAATCATAAGAAATCTGATAATATTTGAAGTGAATATAAGTCTTTAGAAAATGTGATGAAATTTGAAATAAATATAAGTCTCTAGAAAATTTGAGGAAAACTTGATGACACATGACGTGAAGATAAATCTTAAGAAAGTACGATGTAATCTCAAGTGAACATAGATCTGACGAAATATGAAGTGAATATAAATCTTAAGAAAAATCTTAAGAAATCTGATTATATTTGAATTGAATGTAAGTCTTTAGAAAATGCGGTGAAATTTGAAACGAATATAAGTCTCTAGAAATTTGAGGAAAAACTACTGAAACTTGACGTGAACATAAATCTTATGAAAATCTGATAGAATCTCAAGTGAACATAGATCTAATGAAATTTGAAGCGAATATAAACCTTAAGAAATTTTGAAGATATACGAAGTGAACATAAACCTTAAGAAATATCATGAAATTTCAAGTGAATATAAGTCTTTAGAAAATGTTATGAAATTTGAAATCAATATAACTCTCTGGAAAATTTGAGGAAAACCTGATGAAACATGACGTGAAGATAAATCTTAAAAAATATGATGGAATATTAAGTGAACATATATCTGAAGAAATTTGAAGTGAATATAAATCTTAAGAAGTTCTGAAGAAATACGACGTGAACAAAAATCTTATGAAATATGATGATATTTGAAGTGAATATAAGTCTTCAGAAAATGTGATGAAATTTGAAACGGATATAAGTCTCTATAAAATTTGAGGAAATCCGGATGAAACTTGACGTGAACATAAATCTTTAGAAAATACGATGGAATCTGATATGAACATAGATCTGAACAAATTTGAAGTGAACATAAATTTTAAGAAATTATGAAAAAAAATGAAGTGAGCATAAATCTTACGAAATCTGATGATATATGAAGTGAATATAAGTCTTTAGAAAATGTGATAAATTGGAAATGAATATAAGTCTCTAGTAAAATTTGAGGAAAACCTGATGAAACTTCACGTGAATATAAATCTTACGAAAATACGATGGAATTTGAATCGAAGATAGATCTGAAGTAATTTGAAGTGAATATAAATCTTATGAAATTCTGAAGAAATACGAAGTGAACATAATTTTTTAGAAAATGTGATGCAATTTGAAATGAATATAAGTCTCTAGAAAATTTTAGTAAAATTTGATGACACATGACGTGAAGATAAATCTTTAGAAAGTACGATGGAATCTCAAGTGAACATACATCAGAAGAAATTTGAAGTTAATATAAATCATAAGAAACTCAAAAGAAATTTGAAATGAATATAACTCTCTAGAAATTTGAGGAAAAACTTATGAAACTTGACGTGAACATAACTTTTAAGAAAATCTGATGGAATCACAAGTGAACATAAACCTTAAGAAATATTGAAGATATACGAAGTGAACATAAACCTTAAGAAATATGATGACATTTGAAGTGAGTATAAGTCTTTAGAAAATATGATGAAATTCGAAATGAATATAAGGCTCTCGAAAATTTGAGGAAAACTTGATGAAACATGACGTGAAGATAATTCTTGAAAAAATCTGCTGGAATCTCAAGTGAACATAGATATGAAGAAATTTGAATTGAATATAAATCTTAAGAAGTTCTGAAGAAATACGAAGTGATAAAAAAACTTAAAAATATAATGATATTTGAAGTGAATATAAGTCTTTAGAAAATGTGATGAAATTTGAAATGAATATAAGTCTCTATAAAATTTGAGGAAAATTTGATGACGCATGACGTGAAGATAAATTTTAAGAAAGTAAGATGGAATCTCAAGTGAACATAGATCTGAAGAAATTTGAAGTGAATATAAATCATAAGAAATTCTGAGGAAATACGAAGTGAACAAAAATCTTAAGAAATCTGATGATATTTGAAGTGAATATAATTCTTTAGAAAATGCGAGGAAATTTGAAATGTATATAAGTACCTAGAAATTTTAGGAAAAACTTATGAAACTTGACGTGAACATAAATCTTAAGAAAATCTACTAGAATCGCAAGTGAACATAGATCCCAGGAAATTTGAAGCGAATATAAACCTTAAGAAATTTTGAAGAAATACGAAGTGAACATAATCCTTAAGAAATATGATGATATTTGAATTGAATATATGTCTTTAGAAAATGTGATGAAATTTGAAATGCATATAACTCTCTCGAAAATTTGAGGAAAACTTGATGTAACATGACGTGAAGATATATCTTTAAAAAATCTGATGGAATCTCAAGTGAAGATAGATCTGAAGAAATTTGAAGTGAATATAAATCTTAAGAAGTTCTGAAGAAATACGAAGTGAACAAAAATCTTAAGAAATATGATGATATTTGAAGTGAATATAAGTCTTTAGAAAATGTGATCAAATTTGAAATGAATATAAGTCTCTAGAAAATTTGAGGAAATCCGTATGAAACTTGACGTGAACATAAATCTTAAGAAAATACGATGGAATCTGAAATGAACATAGATCTGAATAAATTTGAAGTAAATATAAATTTTAAGAAATTCTGAAGTAATACGTAGTGAACAAAAATCTTAAGAAATCTGATCATATTTGAAGTGAATATAAGTATTTAGAAAATGCGGTGAAATTTGAAATGAATATAAGTCTCTAGAAATTTGAGGAAAAACTTACGAAACTTGACATGAACATAAATCTTATGAAAATCTGATAGAATCTCAAGTGAACATTGATCTAAAGAAATTTGAAGCGAATATAAACCTTAAGAAATTTTGAAGATATACGAAGTGAACATAAACCTTAAGAAATATATGGTATTTAAAGTGAATATAAGTCTTTAGAAAATTTGATGAAATTTGAAATGAATATAACTCTCTCTAAAATTTGAGGAAAACTTGATAAAATATAACGTGAAGATAAATATTAAAAATATCTGATGGAATCTCAAGTGAAGATAGATCTGAAGAAATTTGAAGTGAATATAAATCTTAAGAAGTTCTGAAGAAATACGAAGTGAACAAAAATCTTAAGAAATATGATGATATTTGAAGTGAATATAAGTCTTTAGAAAATGTGATGAAATTTGAAATGAATATAAGTCACTAGAAAATTTGAGGAAATCCGTATGAAACTTGACGTGAACATAAATCTTAAGAAAATACGATGGAATCTGAAATGAACATAGATCTGAATAAATTTGAAGTAAATATAAATTTTAAGAAATTCTGAAGTAATACGTAGTGAACAAAAATCTTAAGAAATCTAATCATATTTGAAGTGAATATAAGTATTTAGAAAATGCGGTGAAATTTGAAATGAATATAAGTCTCTAGAAATTTGAGGAAAAACTTACGAAACTTGACATGAACATAAATCTTATGAAAATCTGATAGAATCTCAAGTGAACATTGATCTAAAGAAATTTGAAGCGAATATAAACCTTAAGAAATTTTGAAGATATACGAAGTGAACATAAACCTTAAGAAATATATGGTATTTGAAGTGAATATAAGTCTTTAGAAAATTTGATGAAATTTGAAATGAATATAACTCTCTCTAAAATTTGAGGAAAACTTGATGAAATATGACGTGAAGATAAATATTAAAAATATCTGATGGAATCTCAAGTGAACATAGATCTGAAGAAATTTGAAGTGAATATAAATCTTAAGAAGTTCTGAAGAAATACAAAGTGAACAAAAATCTTATAAAATATGATGATATTTGAAGTGAATATAAGTCTTCAGAAATTGTGATGAAATTTGAAACGGATATAAGTCTCTAGAAAATTTGAGGAAATCCGGATGAAACTTAACGTGAACATAAATCTTAAGAAAATACGATGGAATTTGAACTGAACATAGATCTGAAGAAATTTGAAGTGAATATAAATCTTATTAAATTCTGAAGAAATACGAAGTGAACATAATTCTTTAGAAAATGTGATGCAATTTAAAATGAATATAAGTCTCTAGAAAATTTTAGGAAAACTTGATGACACAAGACGTGAAGATAAATCTTAAGAAAGTACGACGGAATCACAAGTGAACATACATCTGAAGAAATTTGTAGTGAATATAAATCATAAGAAAGTCAAAAGAAATTTGAAATGAATATAAGTCTCTAGAAATTTGAGGAAAAACTTATGAAACTTGACGTGAACATAAATTTTAAGAAAATCTGATGGAATCTCAAGTGAACATAGATCTGAAGAAATTTGAAGCGAATATAAACGTTAAGAAATTTTGAAGAAATACAAAGTGAACATAAACCTTAAGAAATATGATGATATTTGAAGTGAGTATAAGTCTTTAGAAAATATGATGAAATTCGAAAAGAAGATAAGTCTCTCGAAAATTGGAGGAAAACTTGATGAAACATGACGTGAAGATAATTCTTAAAAAAATTTGATGGAATCTCAAGTGAACATAGATCTGAAGAAACTAGAATTGAATATAAATCTTAAGAAGTTCTGAAGAAATACGAAGTGAAAAAAAATCTTAAGAAATATAATGATATTTGAAGTTAATATAAGTCTTTAGAAAATGCGATGAAATTTGAAATGAATATAAGTCTCCAGAAAATTTGAGCAAAACCTGATGAAACTTGACGTTAATATATATCTTCAGAAAATCTGATGGAATCTCAAGTGAACATAGATCTGAAGAAATTTGAAATGAATATAAATCTTATGTAATTCTGAAGAAATACGAAGTGAACATAAATCTTAATAAATCTAATGATATTTGATGTGAATATAAGTCTTTAGAAAATGTGATGAAATTTGAAATGTATATAAGTCTCTTGAAAATTTGAGGGAAACTTGTTGAAACACGACGTGAAGATAAATCTTAAGAAAATCTGATGGAATCTCAAGAGAACATAGATCTCAAAAATTTTAAGAAATCTTATGATATTTGAAGTGAATATAAGTCTTTAAAAAATGTGATGAAATTTGAAATAAATATAAGATTCTAGAAAATTTTAGGAAAACCTGATGAAACTTCACGTGAAAATAAATCTTAATAAAAGCTGATGGAATATCGAGTGAACATAGATCTGAAGAAATTTGAAGCGAATATAAACCTTAAAAAGTTCTGAAGAAATACGAAGTGAACAAAAATCTTAAGAAATATAATGATATTTGAAGTTAATATAAGTCTTTAGAAAATGTGATGAAATTTGAAATGAATATAAGTCTCTAGAAAATTTGAGGAAAACTTGATGACGCATGACGTGAAGATAAATATTAAGAAAGTAAGATGGAATCTCAAGTGAACATAGATCTGAAGAAATTTGAAGTGAATATAAATCATAGGAAATTCTGAGGAAATACGAAGTGAACAAAAATCTTAAGAAATCTGATGATATTTCAAGTGAATATAATTCTTTTGAAAATGCGATGAAATTTGAAATGTATATAAGTCCCTAGAAATTTTAGGAAAAACTTATGAAACTTGACGTGAACATAAATCTTAAGAAAATCTACTAGAATCTCAAGTGAACATAGATCTGAAGAAATTCGAAGCGAATATAAACCTGAAGATATTTTGAAGAAATACGAAGTGAACATAAACCTTAAGAAATATGATGATATTTGAAGTGTATATATGTCTTTAGAAAATGTGATGAAATTTGAAATGAGTATAAGTCTCTCAAAAATTTGAGGAAAACTTGATGTAACATGACGTGAAGATATATCTTTAAAAAATCTGATGGAATCTCAAGTGAACATAGATCTGAAGAAATTTGAAGTGAATATAAATCTTAAGTTAGAAGAAATGAAGTGAACAAAAATCTTAAGAAATATGATGATATTTGAAGTGAATATAAGTCTTTAGAAAATGTGATGAAATTTGAAACGAATATAAGTCTCTAGAAAATTTGAGGAAATCCGGATGAAACTTGACTTGAACATAAATCTTAAGAAAATACGATGGAATCTGAAATGAACATAGATCTGAATAAAATTGAAGTAAATATAAATTTTAAGAAATTCTGAAGTAATACGTAGTGAGCATAAATCTTAAGAAATATGATAATATTTGAAATGAATATAAGTCTTTAGAAAATGTGATGATATTTGAAATGAATATAAGTCTGAAGAAAATTTGAGGAAAACTTGATGACACATGACGTGACGATAAATCTTAAGAAAGTACGATGTAATCTCAAGTGAACATAGATCTGAAGAAATTTGAAGTGAATATAAATCTTAAGAAATTCTAAAGAAATACGAAGTGAACAAAAATCTTAAGAAATCTGATCATATTTGAAATGAATATAAGTCTCTAGAAATTTGAGGAAAAACTTACGAAACTTGACGTGAACATAAATCTTATGAAAATCTGATAGATTCTCAAGTGAACATTGATCTCAAGAAATTTGAAGCGAATATAAACCTTAAGAAATTTTGAAGATATACGAAGTGAACATAAACCTTAAGAAATATATGGTATTTGAAGTGAATATAAGTCTTTAGAATTTTTGATGAAATTTGAAATGAATATAACTCTCTCTAAAATTTGAGGAAAACTTGATGAAACATGACGTGAAGAAAAATCTTAAAAATATCTGATGAAATCTCAATTGAACATAGATCTGAAGAAATTTGAAGTGAATATAAATCTTAAGAAGTTCTGAAGAAATACAAGGTGACCAAAAATCTTATGAAATATGATGATATTTGAAGTGAATATAAGTCTTCAGAAATTGTGATAAAATTTGAAACAGATATATGTCTCTAGAAAATTTGAGGAAATCCGGATGAAACTTGACGTGAACATAAATCTTTAGAAAATTTGAAGTGAATATAAATCTTAAGAAATTCTGAAGAAATACGAAGTGAACATAATTCTTTAGAAAATGTGATGCAATTTGAAATGAATATAAGTCTCTAGAAAATTTTAGGAAAACTTGATGACACATGACGTGAAGATAAATCTTAAGAAAGTACGACGGAATCACAAGTGAACATACATCTGAAGAAATTTGTAGTGAATATAAATCATAAGAAAGTCAAAAGAAATTTGAAATGAATATAAGTCTCTAGAAATTTGAGGAAAAACTTATGAAACTTGACGTGAACATAAATTTTAAGAAAATCGATGGAATCTCAAGTGAACATGATCTGAAGAAATTTGGGTGAATATAAACCTTAAAATTTTGTAGAAATCTGAGTGAACATAAACCTTAATAAATATGATGATGTTTGAAGTGAATATGTCTTTAGAAAATGTGATGAAATTTGAAATGAATATCGATAGAAAATTTGAGGAAAACACGATGAAACTTGCGTGAACATGTTAAGAAAATCTAATTGAATCTCAGGTTAACATAGATCTGAAGAAATTTGAGTGAATATAAATCTTAAAATTAGAAATCTGAGTGAACATAAACCTTGAGAAATATGATGATATTTGAAGTGAATATATGTCTTTAGAAAATGTGATGGAATTGAAATGAATATAAGTCTCTAGAAAATTTGAGGAAAACCTGATGAAACTTGACGTGAACATAAAACTTAAGAAAATCTTATGGAATTTGAAGTGAACATAGATATGAAGAAATTTGAAGTGAATATAAATCTTAAGAAGTTCTTAAGAAATACGAAGTGAACAAAAATCTTAAGAAATCTGATGATATTGGAAGTGAATAGAAGTATTTAGAAAATGTGATGAAATTTGAAATGAATATAAGTCTCTAGAAAATTTGAAGAAAACCTGATGAGACTTGACGTGAACATAAAACATAAGAAAATCTTATGGATTCTGAAGTGAACATAGATATGAATAAATTTTTTATGTGAATATAAATCTTAAGAAATACGAAGTGAGCAAAAATATTAAGAAAATCTTATGATATTAGAAGTGAATATAAGTCTTCAAAAAATGTGATGAAATGTGAAATGAATATAAGTCTCTAGAAAATATGATGAAATTTGAGGAAAACCTGTTGAAATTTGAAGTGACCATAAATATTAAGAAAATTTTATGGATTCTCAAGTGAACATAGATATGAAGAATTTTGAAGTGAATATAAACCTTATGAAATTCTGAAGAAATTCGAAGTGAACATAAACCTTGAGAAATATGATGATATTTGAAGTGTATATAAGTCTTTAGAAAATGCGATGAAATTTGAAATGAATATAAGTCTATAGAAAATTTGAGGAACATAGATCTGATGGAATCTATAGTGAACATAGATCTGAATGAATTTGAAGTGAATATAAATCTTAAGAAATTCTGAAGAAATACGAAATGAACAAAAATGATAAGAAATATGATGATATTCAAAGTGAATATATGTCTTCAGAAAATGTGATGAAATTTGAAATGAATATCAGTCTATAGAAAATTTGAGGAAAACCTGATGAAACTTGACGTGAACATAAATGCTAAGAAAATCTAATGGAATCTCAAGTTAACATAGATCTGAAGAAATTTGAAGTGAATATAAATCTTAAGATTCTGAAGAAATACGAAGTGAACATAAACCTTGAGAAATATGATGATATTTGAAGTGAATATAAGTCTTTAGAAAATGTGATGAAATTTGAAATGAATATAAGTCTCTAGAAAATTTGAGGAAAACCTGATGAAACTTCACGTGAATATAAATCTTAAGAAAATACGATGGAATTTGAAGTGAACATAGATCTGAAAATTTGAAGTGAATATAAATCTTAAGAAATTCTGAAGAAATACGAAGTGAACAAAAATCTTAAGAAATATGATGATATTTGAAGTGTATATAAGTCTTTAGAAAATGTGATGAAAAGTTAAATGAATATAAGTCTCTAAAAAATTTGAGGAAAACCTGATGAAACTTCACGTGAATATAATTCTTAAGAAAATAGGATGAAATTTGAAGTGAACGTAGATCATAAGAAATTTGAAGTGAATATAAATCTTAAGAAATTCTGAAGAAATACGAAGTGAACAAATATCTTATGAAATCTGATGATATTTGAAGTGAATATAAGTCTTTAGAAATTGCGACAAAATTTGAAATGAATAAAAGTCTCTAAAATATTTGAGGAAAAACTTATGAAACTTGACGTGAACTTAAATCTTAAGAAAATCTAATGGAATCTCAAGTGAACATAGATCTGAAGAAATTTGAAACGAATATAAACCTTAAGAAATTCTGAAGAAATACAAAATGAACATAAAACTTAAGAAATATGATGATATTTGAAGTGAATACAAGTCTTTAGAAAATGTGATGAAATTGGAAATGAATATAAGTCTCTAGAAAATTTGAGGAAACTTGATGAAACATGACGTGAAGATAAGTCTTAAGAAAATCTGATGGAATCTCAAGTGAACATAGATCTGAAGTAATTTGAAGTGAATATAAATCTTAAGAAGTTCTGAAGAATTATGAAGTGAACACTAATCTTAAGAAATCTGATGATATTTGAAGTGAATATAACTTTTTAGAAAATGTGATGAAATTTGAAATAAATATAAGTTTCTAGAAAATTTGAGGAAAACTTGATGAAACTTCACGTGAATATAAATCTTAAGAACATACGATGGAATTTGAAGTGAACATAGATCTGAAGAAATTTGAGGTGAATATAAATCTTAAGAAATTTTGAAGAAATACGAAATGAACAAATATCTTAAGAAATATGATGATATTTGAAGTGAATATAAGTCTTTAGAAAATTGAGGAAATCCTAATGAAACTTGACGTGAACATAAATCTTAAGAAAATCTGATGGTATATCAAGTGAACATATATCAGAATTAATTTAAAATGAATATAAATATTACGAAATTCTGAAGAAATACGAAATGAACAAAAATCATAAGAAATCTGATGATATTTAAAGTGAATATAAGTCTTTAAAAAATGTGATGAAATATGAAATGAATATAAGTCTTAAGAAAATTTGAGGAAAACCTGATGAAACTTGATGTCAACATAAAACATAAGAAAATCTGTTGGAATCTCAAGTGAACAAAGATCTGAAGAAATTTGAAGTGAATATAAACCTTATGAAATTCTGAAGAAATTCGAAGTGAACATAAACCTTGAGAAATATGATGATATTTGAAGTGAATATATGTCTTTTGAAAATGTGATGAAATTTGAAATTAATATAAGTCTCTAGAAAATTTGAGGAAAACCTGATAAAACTTGACGTGAACATAAATGTTAAGAAATATGAAGTGAACAAAAATTTTAAGAAATCTGATGATATTTGAAGTGAATATAAGTTTTTAGAAAATGTGATGACGGTTGAAATAAATATAAGTTTCTAGAAAATTTGAGGGAAACCTGATGAAACTTCACGTGAATATAAATCTTAAGAAAATACGATGGAATTTGAAATGAATATAGATCTAAAGAAATTTGAGGTGAATAGGAATCTTAAGAAATTCTGAAGAAATACGAAGTGAACAAATATCTTAAGAAATATGATGATATTTGAAGTGACAAAAAAGTCTTTAGAAAATTCCATGAAATTTTAAATAAATATTAGTCTATAGAAAATTTGAGGAAAACCAAATTAAACTTGATGTGAACATAAATCTTAAGAAAATCTGATGGAATCTCAAGTGAACATAGATCAGAATGAATTTGAAGTGAATATAAATTTTAAGAAATTCTGAAGAAATTCGAAGTGAACAAAAATCATAAGAAATCTGATGATATTTGAAGTGAATATAAGTCTTTTGAAAATGTGATGAAATTTGAAATGAATATAAATCTTTAGAAAATTTGAGGAAAACCTAATGAAACTTGATGTAAACATAAAACTTAAGAAAATCTGATGGAATCTCTAGTGAATATAAACCTTATGAATTTTTTTAGAAATTCGAAGTGAACATACACCTTTAGAAATATGATGATATTTGAAGTGTATATATGTCTTTAGAAAACGTGATGAAATTTGAAATGAATATAAGTCTCTAGAAAATTTGAGGAAAACCTGATGAAACTTGACGTGAACATAAATGTTAAGAAAATCTAATGGAATCTCAAGTGAACATAGATCTGAAGCAATTTGAGGTGAATATAAATCTTAAAAAATTCTTAAGAAATTCTTAAGAAATACCAAGTGAACAAAAATTTAAGAAATATGATGATATTTGAAGTGAATATAAGTCTTTAGAAAATGTAATGAAATTTGAAATGATTATAGGACTCTAGAAAATTTGAGGAAAACCTGATGAAACTTCATGTGAATATAAATCTTAAGAAAATACGATGGAATTTGAATTGAACATAGATTTGAAGAAATTTGAAACGAATATAATCCTTAAGATATTCTGAAGAAATAGGAAGTGAACATAAAATTTAAGAAATATGATGATATTTGAAATGAATATAAGTCTTTAGAAAATGTAATGAAATTTGAAATGAATATAAGTCTCTAGAAAATTTGAGGTAACTTGATGAAACATGACGTGAAGATAAATCTTAAGAAAATCTGATGGAATCTCAAGTGAACATAGATCTGAAGAAATTTGAAGTGAATATAAATCTTAAGAAGTTCTGAAGAAATATGAAGTGAACAAAACTCTTAAGAAATCTGATGATGTTTGACGTGAATATAAGTTTTTAGAAAATGTGATGAAATTTGAAATAAATATAACTTTTTAGAAAATTTGAGGAAAACCTGATGAAACCTCACGTGAATATAAATCTTAAGAAAATAAGATGGAATTTGAAGTGAACATAGATCTGAAGAAATTTGAGGTGAATATAAATCTTAAGAAATTCTGAAGAAATAAGAAGTGAACAAATATCTTAAGAAATCTAATTATATTTGAAGTGAATAAACCTATTTAGAAAATACGATGAAATTTGAAATGAATAGAAATCTATTGAAAATTTGAGGAAAACCTAATGAAACTTTACATGAACATATATCCTCAGAAAATCTGATGGAATCTCAAGTGATCATATATCAGAATGAATTTGAAGTGAATATAAATCTTAAGAAATTCTGAAGAAATGAGAAGTGAACAAAAATCATAAGAAATCTGATGATATTTGAAGTGAATATAAGTCTTAAGAAAATGTGATGAAATTTGAAATGAATATAAGTCTTTAGAAAATTTCAGGAAAACCTGATGTAACTTGATGTTAACATAAAACTTAAGAAAATATGATTGAATCTCAAGTGAACATAGATCTGAATAAATTTGAAGTGAATATAAACCTTATGAAATTTTTAAGAAATTCGAAGTGAACATAAACCTTGAGAAATATGGTGATATTTGAAGTGAATATATGTCTTTAGAAAATGTGATGAAATTTGAAATGAATATAAGTCTCTAGAAAATTTGAGGAAAACCTGATGAAACTTGACGTGAACAAAAATATTAAGAAAATCTAATGGAATCTCAAGTGAACATAGATATGAAGAAATTTGAAGTGAATATAAATCTTAAGATGTTCTGAAGAAATATGAAGTGAACAAAAAACTTAAGAAATCTGATGATATTTGAAGTGAATATAAGTTTTTAGAAAATGTGATGAAATTAGAAATAAGTATAAGTTTCTAGAAAATTTGAGGAAAACTTGATGAAACTTCACGTGAATATAAATCTTAAGAAAATACGATGGAATTTGAAGTAAACAAAGATCTGAAGAAATTTGAGGTGAATATAAATCTTAAGAAATTCTGAAGAAATACGAATTGAACAAAAATCATAAGAAATCTGATGATATTTGAAGAGAATATAAGTCTTTAGAAAATGTGATGAAATTTGAAATGAATATAAGTCTCTTGAAAATTTGAGGAAAACCTGGTGAAACTTGACATGAACATAAATCTTAAGAAAAAAAGATGGAATATGAAGTGAACATAAATCTAAAGAAAATTGAAGTGAATATAAATCTTACGAAATTTTGAAGAAATTCTTCTTGAGCATAAAACTTAAGAAATTTGATGATATTTGAAGTGAATATAAGTCTTCCAAAAATGTGATAAAATTTGAAATGAATACAAGTCTCTTGAAAATGTGATGAAATTTGAAGAAAACCTGTTGAAATTTGAAGTGAACATAAATCGTAAGAAAATCTTTTGGAATCTCAAGTCAACATAGATCTGAAGATATTTGAAGTGAATATAAACCTTATGAAATTCTGAAGAAATAAGAAGTGAACTAAAATTTTAAGAAATATGATGATATTTCAAGTGAATATAAGTCTTTAGAAAATGTGATGAATTTGAAATGAATATAAGTCTCTAGAAAATTTGAGGAAACCCTGTTGAAACTTTATGTGAATATAAATCTTAAGAAAATGCGATGGAATTTGAAGAGAACATAGATCTAAAGATATTTGAAGTGAATAGAAATTCTGAAAAATACAAAGTGAAGAAATATCTCAAGAAATCTGATGATATTTGAAGTGAATACAAGTCTTTAGAAAATGCGATGAAATTAGAAATAAATATAAGTCTCTAGAAAATTTTAGGAAAAATTTATGATACTTGACGTGAACATAAATCTTAAGAAAATCTGATGGAATCTCAAGTGAACATAGATCTGAAGAATTTGAAGTGAACATAAATCTTAAGAGATTCTGAAGAAATACGAAGTGAACATAAACCTAAGAAATATGATGATATTTGAAGTGAATATAAGTCTTCAGAAAATGTGATGAAATTTGAAATGAATATATGTCTCGTGAAAATTTGAGGAAAATCTGGTGAAACTTAAAATGAACATAAATATTAAGAAAATGCGATGAAATTTGAAATGAATATAAGTCTTTAGAAAATGCGATGAAATTTGAAATAAATATAAGTCTCTAGAAAATTATAGGGAAAACTTATGAAACTTGACGTGAACATAAATCTTAAGAAAATCTGATGGAATCTCAAGTGAATATAGATCTGAAGAAATTTGAGGCGAATATAAACCTTAAGAAATTTTGAAGAAATACGAAGTGAACATAAACCTTATGAAATATGATGATATTTGAGGTGAACATAATTCTTTAGAAAATGTGATGAAATTTGAAATGAATATAAGTCTCTAGAAAATTTTAGGAAAAACTTATGAAACTTGACGTGAACCTAAATCTTAAGAAAATCTGATGGAATCTCAAGTGAATATAGATATGAAGAAATTTGAAGCGAATATAAACCTTAAGAAATTTTGAAGAACTACAAAGCGAACATAAACCTTATGAAATATGATGATATTTGAGGTGAATATAAGTCTTTAGACAATGTGATGAAATTTGAAATGAATATAAATTTCTAGAAAATTTGAGAAAAACTTAATGAAACATGACATGAAGATAAATCTTAAGAAAATTTGATGAAATCTCAAGCGAACATAGGTCTGAAGAAATTTGAAGTGAATATAAATCTTAAGAAGTTCTGATGAAATATGAGGTGAACAAAAATCTAAAGAAATCTGATGATACTTGAAGTGAATATAAGTCTTTAAAAAATGTGATGAAATTTGAAATGAATATAAGTCTCTAGAAAATTTGAGGAAAACCTGATGAAACTTCACGTGAAAATAAATCTTAAAAACATACGATGGAATTTGAAGTGAACATAGATCTGAAGAAATTTTAAGTAAATATAAATCTTAAGAAATTCTGAAGAAATACGAAGTGAACAAATATCTTAAGAAATATGATGATATTTGAAGTGAATATATGTCTTTAGAAAATCTGATGAAAATGGAAATAAATACAAGTCACTATAAAATTTTAGGAAACATGATGAAACATGACGTGATGATAAATCTCCAGAAAATCTGATGGAATCTCAAGTGAACATAGATCTGAAGAAATTTGAAGTGAATATAAATCTTAAGAAGTTCTGAAGAAATAGGAAGTGAACAAAAATCTTATGAAATATGATGATATTTGAAGTGAATATAAGTTTTTAGAAAATGTGATGAAATTTGAAATAAATATAAGTTTCTAGAAAATTTGAGGAAAACCTGATGAAACTTCACATAAATATAAATCTTAAGAAAATATGATGGAATTTGAACAGAACATAGATCTGAAGAAATTTGAGGTGAATATAAATCGTAAGAAATACAAAGTGGACAAATATCTTAAGAAATATGATGATATTTGAATTGAATATAAGTCTTTAGAAAATGCGATGAAATTTGAAATGAATATAAGTCTATAGAAAATTTGAGTAAAAATTAATGATACTTGACGTGACCATTAATCTTAATAAAATCTGATGGAATCTCAAGTGAACATAGATCTGAAGAATTTGAAGTGAATATAAATCTTAAGAAATTCTGAAGAAATATGAAGTGAAAAAAATCTTAAGAAATCTGATGATATTTGAAGTGAATATAAGTTTTTAGAAAATGTGATGAAATTTGAAATAAGTATAAGTTTCTAGAAAATTTGAGGAAAACTTGATGAAACTTCACGTGAATATAAATCTAAAGAAAATACGATTGAATCTCAAGTGAACATAGATCAGAATGAATTTGAATTGAATATAAATCTTAAGAAATTCTAAAGAAATACGAAGTGAACAAAAATCATGAGAAATATGATGAAATTTGAAGTGAATATAAGTATTTAGAATATGTGATGAAATTTGAAATGAATATAAGTCTCTTGAAAATTTGAGGAAAACCTGGTGAAACTTGACATGAACATAAATCTTAAGAAAATAAGATGGAATATGAAGTGAACATAGATCTGAAGAAAATTGAAGTGAATATAAATCTTACGAAATTATGAAGAAATACTTCGTGAGCATAAAACTTAAGAAATTTGATCATTTTTGAAGTGAATATAAGTCTTCCGAAAATGTGATGAAATTTGAAGAAAACCTGTTGAAATTTGAAGTGAACATAAATCGTAAGAAAATCTTATGGAATCTCAAGTGAAGATAGATCTGAAGATATTTGAAGTGAATATAAACCTTATGAAATTCTGAAGAAATACGAAGTGAACTAAAATCTTAAGAAATATGATGATATTTGAAGTGAATATAAGTCTTTAGAAAATGTGATGAATTTGAAATGAATATAAGTCTCTAGAAAATTTGAGGAAAACCTGTTGAAACTTCATATGAATATAAATCATAAGAAAATGCGATGGAATTTGAAGTGAACATCGATCTGAAGAAATTTGAAGTGAATAGAAATTTTAAGAAATTCTGAAGAAATACAAAGTGAAGAAATATCTTAAGAAATGTAATGATATTTGAAGTGAATATAAGTCTTTAGAAAAGGCGATGAAATTTGAAATAAATATAAGTCTCTAGAAAATTTTAGGAAAAATTTATGAAACTTAACGTGAACATAAATCTTAAGAAAATCTTATGGAATCTCAAGTGAATATAGATCTGAGGAAATTTCAAGCGAATATAAACCTTAATAAATTTTGAAGAAATACGAAGTGAACATAAACCTTATGAAATATGATGATATTTGAAGTGAATATAAGTCTTTCGAAAATGTGATGAAATTTGAAAAGAATATAAGTCTTTAGAAAATTTTAGGAAAACTTGATGAAACATGACATGAAGATAAATCTTAAGAAAATTTGATGAAATATCAAGTGAACATAGGTCGAAGAAATTTGAAGTGAATATAAATCTTAAGAAGTTCTGAAGTAATACGAGGTGAACAAAAATTTTACGAAATCTGATGATATTTGAAGTGAATATAAGTCTTTACAAAATGTGATAAAATTTGAAATGAATAAAAGTCTTTAGAAAATATGAGGAAAACCTGATAAAACTTCACGTGAATATAAATCTTAAAAAAATACGATGGAATTTGAAGTGAACATAGATCTAAAGAAATTTTAAGTGAATATAAATTTTAAGAAATTCTGAAGAAATACGAAGTGAACAAATATCTTAAGAAATATGACGATAGTTGAAGTGAATATAAGTCTTTAGAAAATGTGATGAAATTGGAAATGAATAGAAGTCTCTAGAAAACTTGAGGAAACTTGATGACACATGACTTGATGATAAATCTTAAGAAAATCTGATGAAATCTCAAGTGAACATAGATCTGAAGAAATTTGAAGTGAATATAAATATTAAGAAGTTCTGAAGAAATATGAAGTGAACAAAAATCTTAAGAAATATGATGATATTTGAAGTGAATATAAGTTTTAAGAAAATGTGATGAAATTTGAAATAAATATAAGTTTCTAGAAAATTTGAGAAAAACCTGATGAAACTTCACTTAAATATAAATCTTAAGAACATATGATGGAATTTGAAGTGAACATAGATTTGAAGAAATTTGAGGTGAATATAAATCTCAAGAAATTCTGAAGAAATACGAAGTGAACAAATATCTTAAGAAATCTGATGATATTTGAAGTGAATGTAAGTCTTTAGAAAATGCGATGAAATTTGAAATGAATATAAGTCTATAGAAAATTTGAGGAAAACTTAATGAAACTTGAAGTTAACATAAATCTTAAGAAAATCTGATGGAATCTCAAGTGAACATAGATCTGAGGAATTTGAAGTGAATATAAATCTTAAGAAATTCTGTCGAAATACGAAGTGAACATAAACCTTAAGAAATATTATGATATTTGAAGTGGATATAAGTCTTCAGAAAATGTTATAAATTTTGAAATGAATATAAGTCTCTTGAAAATTTGAGGAAAACCTGGTGAAACTTGACATGAACATAAATTTTAAGAAAATACAATGGAATTTGAGTGAACATAGATCGAAAATTTGAGTGAATATAAATCTTACGATTATGAAGAAATGCTGTGAGCATAAAACTTAAGAAATCTGATGATGTTTGAGTGGATATAAGTCTTTAGAAATGTGATGAAAATAAATAAGGTCTCTAGAAAATGTAGTGAAATTTGGGAAAACTGTTGAAATTTAGTGAACATAAATCGTGAAAATCTTGTGGGTTTTAAAGTGGCATGGATGCAGAAGATGTTTGAGTGAATATAAACCTTATGAAAATTAGAAATAAAGTGAACAAAATCTAAAAATCTGATATTTGAGGTGAATATAAATCCTTAGAAAATGTGATGAAATTTGAAATGAATATATGTCTCTAGAAAATTTGAGGAAAACTTGATGAAACATCACATGAATATAAATCTTAAGAAAATACAATGGAATTTGAAGTGAACATAGATTTGAAGCAATTTAAAGTTAATAGAAATCTTAAGAAATTCTGAAGAAATACAAAGTGAAGAAATATCTCAAGAAATCTGATAATATTTGAAGTGAATATAAGTCTTTAGAAAATGCGATGGAATTTGAAATAAATATAAGTCAATAGAACATTTGAGGAAAAATTAATGAAACTTGACGCAAACATTAATTTTAATAAAATCTGATGGAATCTCAAGTGAACATAGATATGAAGAATTTGAAGTGAATATAAATCTTAAAATTCAGAAGAAATTCGAAGTGAACATAAACCTAAGAAATATGATGATATTTGAAGTGAATATAAGTCTTCAGAAAATGTGATGAAATTTGAAATGAATATATGTCTCTTGAAAATTTGAGGAAAATCTGGTGAAACTTAAAATGAACATAAATCTTAAGAATATGCGATGAAATTTGAAATGAATATAAGTCTTTAGAAAATGCGATGAAATTTGAAATAAATATAAGTCTCTAGAAAATTATAGGAAAAACTTATAGGAAACTTGACGTGAACATAAATCTAAAGAAAATCTGATGGAATCTCAAGTGAATATAGATCGGAAGAAATTTGAAGCGAATATAAACCTTAAGAAATTTTGTAGAAATACGAAGTGAACATAAACCTTATGAAATATGATGATATTTGAGGTGAACATAAGTCTTTAGAAAATATGATGAAATTTGAAATGAATATAAGTCTCTAGAAAGTTTTAGGAAAAACTTATGAAACTTGAGTGAACATAAATCTTAAGAAAATCTGATGGAATCTCAAGTGAACATAGATCTGAAGATATTTCAAGTGAATATAAATCTTCAGAAGTTCAGAAGAAATACGAAGTTAACAAAAATCTTAAGAAATCTGATTATATTTGAAGTGAATATTAGTCTTTAGAAAATGTGATGAAATTCTAAATGAATATAAGTCTCTAGAAAATTTGAGGAAAACTTGATGAAACTTGACGTGAACATAAATATTAAGAAAATATGATTGAATCTCAAGTGAACAAAGATCTGAAGAAATTAGAAATTAATATAAATCTTAAGATATTCTGAAGAAATACGAAGTGAACAAAATCTTAAGAAATCTGATGATATTTGCAGTGAATATAAGTCTTTAGAAAATGCGATTAAATTTTAAATGAATATAACTCTCTAGAAAATTTGAGGAAAGGCAGTGAATAGATATTGAAAATCGTTGGGATCTCAGTGAACATGGATCGGAGAAATTTGGTGGATATAAATCTTAAATGTCTGAGAGAAATCTGAAATGAACAAAAACTTTGGTGATGATATTTGAAGTGAATATAATTTTAGAAAATGAGATGAAATTTGAAATGAATATAAGTCTCTGAAGATTTGGGAAGGCACGGTGGAACATCACGTGAACATAAATCTTAAGAAAACATGATGGATCTCATGGTGGACATAGATTGAAGGAACTTGGAGTGAATATAAATCTTTAGAGTTAGGAGAAATCTGAGAGTTAACAAAATCTTAAGAAATATGATGATGTTTGGAGTGAATTGAGGTCTTTAGAAAATGTGTGAAACTTGGAATGAATATAAGTCTCAGAAAATTTGAGTGGAACTGGCGTGAACATAAATATGAAGAAAATGGATGGGATCTCAAGTGAACATGGATTTGAAGAAATTTGAGTGAATATAAATTAAGGATATTCTTAAAATCTGAGTGAACAAAATCTAAGAAATCTCATGATATTTGCAATGAATATAAGTCTTTAGAAAATGTATGAAATGGATGAATATAAGTCTCTAGAATTTGAGGGAAACACGATGAAACTTGGCGTGAATATAAATCTTAAGAAAATCGATGGATTCTCAGGTGAACATGGATCTGAAGAAATTTAGGTGAATATAAATCTTAAGATATTTTGAAGAAATCTGAGTGAACAAAATCTTAAGAAATCGGTGATATTGCGGTGAATATAGGTCTTTAGAAATGTGATGAAATTTGAAATGAATATAAGTCTCTAGAAAATTTTAGGAAAAGCTGATGAAACTTGACGTGAATATAAATATTAAGAAAATCTGAGGGAATCTAGAGTGAACATAGATCTGAAGAAATTTGAAGTGACTATAAATTTTAAGATATTATGAAGAAAGACTTAGTGAACATAAACCTTGAGAAATATGATGATATTTGAAGTTAATATAAGTCTTTAGAAAATATGATGAAATTTGAAATGAATATAAGTCTCCCAAAAATTTGAGGAAAACCTGATGAAACTTTATGTGAACATAAATCTTAAGAAAATCTCATGGAATCACAAGTGGACATAGATCAGAAGAAATTTGAAGTGAATATAAATCTTAAGAAGTTCTGAAGAAATACGACGTGAACAAAAATCTTAAAAAATATGATGATATTTCAAGTGAATATAAGTCTTTAGAAAATGTGATGAAATTTGAAATGAATATAAGTCTCTAGGAAATTTGAGGAAAACCTGATGAAAATCACGTGAATATAAATCTTAAGAAAATACGATGGAATCAGAAGTGAACATAGATCTGAAGAAATTTGAAGTGAATAAAAATCTTAAGAAAATAGAAGAAATCTGAGACAAAAATCAAAAAGAAATGTGATGATATGAAGTGAATATAAATCTTTAGAAAATGTGATGAAATTTGAAAGATATAAGTCTCTAGAAAATATGGGGAAAACCTGTGAAACTTGTGAACATAAATATTATAATCAGATCAAATCTCAAGTGAACATGATGAGAAAAAATTTAGGCGAGATATACAAGAGTTAAGAGAAAATCTGAAGTGAACAACCTTAAGAAATATGATGATATTTAAAGAGAATATATGTCTTAGAAAATGTGATGAAATGAAATGAATATAAGTCTCTAGAAAATTTGAGAAAACAGATGAAACTTAAGTGGACATAAATCTTAAGAAAATACGATGGAATCTAAAGGTGAACATGGATCTGAAGAAGTAGTAAAGTGGATATAAATCTTAGGATATTTGATGAATCTGAGTGAAGAATCTTAAAGAATGTGATGATATTTGATTGAATATAAGTGTTTAGAAATGTGATGAAATTTGAAGATATAAGTCTCTTGAAAGTTTGGGAGAACCTTATAAAACTTGATTGTAAATCTTAAGAAACACGATGGAATCTAGAATTGAACAGATCTGGAAGAAATTGGAGATATAAAATTTAAGAACTTTTGAAGAAATCTGGAGTGACCATATACCTTGAAGAAATATGATGATATTTGAGGTGGTTAAGTCTTTGGAAAATCGATGGAATTTGAAATGAATATAAGTCTCTAGAGGTTGGGGTGAACCTAATGAGAACTTGGCGTGGACATCAATCTTAAGAAAATCGATGGAATCTCAGGTGAACATGGATTTGAAGAGATTTGAGTGAATATAAATCTTAAGATATTCAATCTGAGTGAACAAAATTTAAGAAATATGATGATATTTGAAGTGAATATAAGTCTTTAGAAAATGTGATGGGTTGAAATGATTATAAGTCTCTAGAGTTGGGGAAGCAGTGGAGTTGGTGAACATAAATCTTAATAAAATCGGTGGAATCTCAAGTGAACATGGATGAGAAAATTTGAGTGAATATAAATCTTAAGATGTTCGGAGAATACAAGTGAACAAATGTCAAAGAAATCTGATATTTGTAGTGAATATAAGTCTTTAGAAAATGTGATGAAATTTGAAATGAATATAAGTCTCTTGAGAAAATGGGAGGAAAGGCTAATAAACTTGGCGTGATAATAAATCATGAAAACATGATGGAATCTCAAGTGAACATAGATCTGAAGAAATTTGAGCAACTATAAACATTGAAATTTTGGAAAATCAGAGTGACCATAAACCTTGAAATATGATGATACTTGAAGTATATATAAGTCTTTAGAAAATGTGATGAAATTTGAAATGAATATAAGTCTAGAAATTGAGGAAAGCTTGATAAACTAATAGTATAAATCTTAAGAAACTACGATGGAATCTCAAGTGAACATAGATTTGAAGAAATTTGAAAGTGAATATCGATCCTTAGAAAATTGATGAAATTTGAAATGAATATAAGTCTTAGAAGGTTGAGAAACGGATGGAGCTACATAAATTTTTAAGAAAACACGATGGAATCAAGTGAACATGGTTGAAGAGTTTGGTGAATATAAACCAGGAGCTTTGAAGAATATGGGTGACCATAGGCAGAAATATTATGATGTTTGGAGTGGATATGATTCTTTGAAGGGTGATGAAATTTAGTATGGATATAATTCTCTAGAGTTGGGAAAACGATGAGGCAGTGGTTATAAATCTTAAGAAATCTGGGGAATCTCAAGTGAACATGAATCTGGAGATTTGAAGTGAATATAAAGTCTTAAGGATTCGGATATAAGTCTTTGGACAGTGATGAAATTAGGGAATGATATAAGTCTCTAGTAAATTTGAGGATAACCTGATAAAACTTCACGTGAATATAAATCTTAAGAAAATACGATGGAATTTGAAGTGAATATAAATGTTTATAAATTCTGAAGAAATACGAAGTGAACAAATATCTTAAGAAATCTGATGATATTTGAAGTTCATATAAGTCTTTAGAAAATGCGATGAAATTTTAAATGATTACAAGTCTCTAGAAAATATGAGGAAAACCTGATGAAACTTGACATGAACATAAATCTTCAGAAAATCTTATAGAATCTCAAGTGAACATAGATCTGGAAGGGATTTGGAGGAGATATAAACAAGATATTTTGAGGAGAAATGAGTGAACCGTGAACCATGAGAATATGATTATGTTTGGTGAATATGAAGTCTTTGGAAATGTGGTGAAATTTGAAATGGATATAAGTCTAGAGTTTAAGGAAAACCTCATGAAACTTGACGTGAACATAATATTAAGAGAAATCTGATGGAATCTCATGTGACATGGATCGTGAAATTAGGGGTGAATATAGTCTTAAGAGTTCTGAGAAATCACAGAGTGAACAAAATCTTAAGAAATCTGATGATACTTGAATTGAATATAAGTCTTTAGAAAATGTGATGAAGTTTGAAATGAATATTAGTCTCTAGAAAATTTGAGGAAAACCTGATGAAAGTTAACGTGCATATAAATCTTAAGAAGATACGATGGAATTTTAAATTAACATAGAGCCGAAGAAATTTGAAGTGAATATAAATCTTAAGAAATTCTGAAGAAATACCAAGTGAACAAATATCTTAAGAAAGCTGATGATATTTGAGGTGACTATAAGCGTTTAGAAAATGTGATGAAATCTCAAGTGAACATAGATCTGAAGAAATTTGAATTGAATATATATATCTTAATAAATTCTGAAGAAATACAAAGTGAACTAAAATCTTAAGAAAGTTGATGATATATGAAGTGAATATAAGTCTTTCGAAAATGAGATGAAATTTGAAATGAATATGGAGTCTCTGGTAAATTTGAGGAAGCAATGAGGAGCAAGCAGATATAAAGTCTTAAGAAAATTAGGTGGAATCTGGAGTTATCATAGATCTGAGAAATTTTAAGTGAATATAAACCAAGAAGAGTGAGGAAATACGAGTGAACAAAAACTTTGGAAATATGATGATATTTGGAGTGAATATATAGTCTTTAGAAAATGTGATGAAATTTGAAATGAATATTAGTCTCTAGAAAAATTGAGGAAAACCTGATGAAACTTGACGTGAACATAAATCTTAAGAAAATCTGATGGAATCTCAAGTGAGCATAGATCTGGAGAAATTTGAAGGGAATATAAATCTTAAATTTTTTGAAGAAATACGAAGTGAACAAAAATGTTAAGAAATATGATGATATTTGAAATGGATATAAGTCTCTAGAATATGTGATGAAATTTGAGGAAAAACTTTTGAAATTTGAAGTGAACATAAATGTTAAAAAAATCTTCTGGAATCTCAAGTGAACATAGATCTGAAGAAATTTGAAGTGATCATAATTCATATGAAATTCTGAAGAAATAGGAAATGAACATAAACCTTGAGAATTAGGATAATATTTTAAGAGAATATAAGTCTTTAGAAAATGTGTAGAAATTTAAAATGAAGATAATGCTCTAGAAAATTTGAGGAAAACCTGATGAAACTTGACGTGAACATAAATCTTAAGAAAATCGGATGGAATCTCACGTGAGCATATATCTGAAGAAATTTGAAGTGAATATAAATCTTAATAAATTCTGAAGAAATACGAAGTGAACAATAATCTTAAGAAATAGGATGATATTTAAAGTGAATATAAGTCTTTAGAAAATGTAATGAAATTTGAAATTAATATAAGTCTCTAGAAAATTTGAGCAAAACCTGATGAAACTTCACGTGAATATAAATCTTAAGAAGACATGATGGAATTTAAAGTGAACATAGATCTTAAGAAGTTTGAAGTGAATATAAATCTTAAGAAATTCTGAAGAAATACGAAGTGAACAAATATCTTAAGAAATCTGATGATATTTTAAGTTTATATAACTCTTCAAAATGTGATGGGTGAAATGGATATAAGACCACAAATTTGGGGAAGGCACAGTGAAACTTTGGATATAAATCTTAATAAAATACAATGGAATCCGAAGTGAACATAGATCTGAAGAAATTGGAAGTGAATATAAATCTTATGAAATTCTGAAGAAATACGAAGTGAACAAAAATCTTAAGAAATATGGTGAAATTTGAAGTAAATAAAATTCTTTAGGAAATGCGATGAAATTTGAAATGAATATAAGTCTCTAGAAATTTTGAGGAAAACCTTATGAAACTTGAAGTGAACGTAAATCTTAAGAAAATCTGATGGAATCACAAGTGAACATAGATCTGAAGAAATTTGAAGCGAATATAAACCTTAATAAAATTCTGAAGAAATACGAAGTGAACTTAAACCTTAATAAATATGATGATATTTCAAGTGAATATTAGTCTTCAGAAAATGTGATGAAATTTGAAATGAATATAAGTCTCTAGAAAATTCAGGGAAAACCGGATGAAACTTGATGTGAACATAAATCTTAAGAAAATACGATGGAATCTGAAGTGTACATAGATCTGAAGAAATTTTAAGTGAATATAAATCTTATGAAATTCTGAAGGAATACAAAGTGAGCATAAATCTTAAGAAACCTGATGATATTTGAAGTGAATTTAATTCTTTAGAAAATGTGTTGAAATTTGAAATGGATATAAGTCTCTAAAAAATGTGATAAAATTTGAGGTAAAACTGTTGAAATTGGAAGTGATCCTAAATCTGAAGAATATCTTATGGAATCTCAATTGAACATAGATCTGAAGATATTTGAAGTGAATATAAACCTTAAGAAATTCTGAAGAAATATGAAATGAATATAAACAAGAATATGATGTTTGGAGTGAATATAATTCTTTAGAAAATGTGATGAAATTTGAAATGAATATAAGTCTCTAGAATATTTGGGGGAATCGAGATGAAACTTGGCGTGAACATAAATCTTAAGAAAATCTGACGGATCAGGTGAACATAGATCTTGAAGGAATTTAAAGTGAATATAAATCTTAAGAATCAGGAGAATCTGAGTGAACAAAACTCTTAAAATGTGATGATTTTGAGTGATATAAGTCTTTAGAAATGTGAGAAATTTGAAATGAATATAAGTCTCTAGAAAATTTAGGAAAACGGAAGAAACTACGTGAATATAAATCTTAAGAAAATCGATGGAATCACAGAGTGAACATAGATATGAAGAAATTTAAAGTGAATATAAGTCTTAGAAATTCTGAGAAATAGTGAACAAAATCTTAAGAAATCGATGATATTTGAAGTGAATAAAGTCTTGAAAATGCTATGAAATTTGAAATGAATATAAGTCTAGAAAATTAGGAAAACACAGTGAAACTTGACGTGAACATAAATCTTAAGAAATTCTGATGGAATCTCAGAGTGAACATGATCAAGAGAATTTGAGTGATATAAACCTTAAAGTCACAGAAGAAATCAGAGTGAACATAAGCCTTGAAATATGATGATATTTGAGTGAATATAGTCTTCAGAAAATGTGATGAAATTTGAATTGAATATAAGTCTCTACAAAATTTGAGGACAACCGGATGAAACCTTATGTGAATATTATTCTTAAGAAAATTTGATGATATTTGAAGTGAATTTAATTTATTTAGAAAATGTGATGAAATTTGAAATGGATATAAGTCTCTAGAAAATGTGATGAAGTTTGAGGAAAACCTGTTGAAATTTGAAGTGAACATAAATCTTAAGAAAATCTGATGGAATCTCAAGTGAACATAGATTTGAAGAAATTTGAAGTGAATAAATTAAAAGTCTGAAAGCAAAGTGAACAAAATCTTAAGAAATATGTTGAAGTGAATATAAGTCTTTAGAAAATGGGATG